>ML217596.1:0-14347 GCA_004785975.1 Popillia japonica
ACTGGTTTAACTACATAATAGACTAAAACCGTGCGGTATATATTTGATTATGATTTGGTTTCTGATTAATGATAAGATTACCTGCAATACAATATTTGAAGAAAATTGTTACATTAGGCAATTACTTTTATTATTAAAATCTTATAAATATAATACAAAGCTCCTCGACTAATTAAAATACTCCATTAAAATGATATAAGTTAATGCAGGATAATTCAGTCAAAAGAAATTGAATCCTTAAGAAATATGAAAAAGAAAATGAGATTATTACAAGCTGTACTAAGAAACTACCACCTTTAGAACGTAAGCTATCGTAATCAATATGAAAGAACAAAACTGAATAAAATAGTTGCCAAAAAATTGGTCTATTTTGACAAATTAACTAAATTTACATGGTTTAATCTGACGGCAATGATTGACTTTCATATGAAAATATACAATTCACACATACTTACACTTATTCATCCGAATTAATGGTTTATTGGCTCAATTAAACTATGATCAAATTATCATACAGGGCCCCACGATGGAGTGCATCAATCAATACATCATTTCATTCTTGTACTATTGTACTAAAGCTAATTTGCCTGGCCAATTCTAAAATACATTTTTAAACTAACAACAATTCTGGAATCGAACAGCACCATAATTTATCTCAAAACACTGAAGCGTGAAACAACCACATATGTATGTTATATTAAACTTGGTGTAGTATATTACAAATAGAAATAAAAATTGTTGAGAAAACAGCTACATAAATAAATACAAGGGAAACAAATATTACATTTACTTAAAATTGTATTCGTCTCTCGATGCGATGCGAGCTAAAATCTAACAATATTACCTGTATACATGTAATATGTACAGTACTTTTTTGTAACGGAAAAAGCGACGATTTTATATTACAAAAACACGGGGCTATATATTAAAATCAGAAATTGAATCTTGAAATTTATAATGATACTGATGACTGTTGTATTTATGATTGCAGAAAACGTTTCAAGTAATTAATTTAATTCTGTACATGTACGATTTCAACTTAAGAAAATTTCACTCTAGCAGATATTCCGAATCATTCCAGAAACATGTCCTTCATGCAATACACATTCAACAACTATACTTTTGACATTAAAGAAACGTAACTGTTTGTATGATAAAGTATCCTAAAATTAAATATCTTCGTATTCTAACTTATCTGAAAAAAGTAACTTAGAAAGGATACTTTGTTAACTGTAAAGAAGGATAAATGTCAAACTTTTCTTCAGTCACAGAAAGAACTGGAACAAACTCCGTGTAAATAATGATAAAAAAACACAATAAAAATAAAAGAAGTACACTAATAAAGAAACAAATGTCAAGTTATGTACTTCAATTTGAAAGCAAAATTATTAGAAGCACCCGGAAACTTATTTTGACATGAAAATCATCATTGGTAATATTATTCCCTTCCCTACAAAATTTTGTCTAATGGAATATACGTTAACTAATACATATTTTGAAGGTTATTTTGACTTTGATAAAGACAGATGAGTTAGACATCTTAGATATGCCGTTTCTTTTTTTAATTGAGCTGCGCTGTGTTGCTTTACGAAGAACCATTAATAACTCTCTGAAGTACATTATTGGAAACAAATTTTAATTAACAGAAAATGTTATGAATATGATAAACAATTTTGTTATGTATCATATAGGTACTGTGCGTATACCATATCCTACGTTCAACAATGTCAAAAAGCATTAAAATTTTATGGGGTAAAACACCTTATTTGGTAGGAATTGTAGTACTGATTACGATAATTATTTAGTAAAGAAGCTAGATGTCAAATAAGTCATATGATAGTAAAAACGAAATTCCTTATATCATCCTAATGGATAACGGATACGAATATTGTGTAACTGTTATGTACATGTATTAATAGTAAGACGAATAATGATGATAAGGAGGATTGGGTGATGTAACATGGGTTCTCGCAGGTAAAGCCGTTGGGTGATATGGCGTTGGTGACACAGAATAAGCAGGATACGGTACGGGCGATATTGTTCCATTGTTAGGGGCTGGTGGGAGTATTCGACTTTCACTAAGCATTCTACTTTGATCTAATAATCTGGGTTGCTCCGATAATAGACGACTGTCATCGGGAAGTAATCTCTGCTCACTGCCTAGTAGTCTATTCGTACTGTCGTTTGTGAGCAAGCGGTTGGTTGAATGATCTGACAAGATTCTGTTGCTTATATCAGAAACTCCTAGTAGTCTCTCCGGTGGTAATCTAGTAGCGTTTAAATCTGATGTCAGTATTCTACTCTGATCAAGAGCTATCCTGTGTGGATTCGATTGTATACTGTGGTCCGTTAATAAACGCGTATTTGAAATCTGGTGAGATCTTAAACTCAAATCAACGCTATGACGTCCTGGTGGCGTTAAATCTAAGGAAACTACCCGTAAGATATCCGTATGACTATACGTTTGCGAAGGTGAATTATAGTTTAATCTTAGGTCTACTGTTGGTCGGTCCATATCTGAATACAAATGGTGATATCTGTAAGCATAAACATTAAAACGTCAAAACTTAATATACAGGACGTCGAATATCTATGTGTAATATTCAACAGAAACACACCAGTTTTAAACAATGTAAGTCTGTAACTGAAGTGCTTCAAAGATCATTAAAAAGTAGATTCTAATAAGAAAAAACAGTGTGTCTGACTTTTGTTCTGATTGAGACTACCAGTAGTATGCAACAAACTTAGCTAATGAAACTGAAAGATGTAATAGAAACTGCTTTTATATTGTTATCGAAAGGTGTTGACACTAAACATGAATCAGGAGTATTTTCAGTTATGCTACCTGAAATTGGTTGAATATGAAAGCAAGACATCCGAGTGACACTTGTGCTGTATTCCTACTTAGTAAAAAAAGGGTTTTTTTATTAGTAAGAAGTAGCTTGTGATTATTTTGTTAATTTGCGTATTAAAGCGAATAAAACAAATTGTACGAAGAATTATGTTTCATGTAACTTTTAGGATTTCAGATAGAAGAATGCTGTTTTCACATTAGAGTACTTTTCGAAGGAAGCGATAGTGCGAAGAAAGTTTCTATTATATATCTATTATAGATCCTGAGATTTGAACCGAATGTAGTTTGAAATGGGAACGTTTGTCTATATCTACTTGTCTCATTGTTCAGTATCCATTTTCAAAAATATATGGGTAATGTGTGATCTAAAATTTATGACAAATAGCAAATAACTAGATGCCATTAATATAGTTACTTTTCAAAGTATCACAATTGTTTTGAAAGGTCTTATAACTACATGGCTAAACCGCAAGTTATCTCACTCGAGTGCTATACAGATTTGTCTTTCAACTATAAGTGGAGTTTCTCTGTTGGGTAGTAGATTATTGCTATCAATTTGAGCAGAACATATTATGTTATTAACTCTCCGCTCTGTGCCAATGGGAACTTACCTCAGCTCTTTCAAACAGAGATTAATGCTATTGGAAGATGTGTTAAACTGAATCTCGACAGGAACTATCGGAAGCAAAGCATTGCAATTTTTCCCGACAGTCAAGTAGCCATAAAGGCGCTGAGTTCTAACACCATCAGATCGAAGTTAATCTGGGAATACTTAGGGAGAGTAAACACTCTACACACAGAGAACAGACTTGCATTATGCTGAGTACTAAGACACACTGAAATCAGTGGCAACGAGAAAGCTAATATATAGCAAGGAAGGCCGCCCCAGCATCGTTTGTGGGACCGGAACCGTTTTGCGGAATAGGGATAAGCATCTATAAAACAAACTCAAGGACAGGAAGCAAAAGCTCGGAGCAACCCCCTGGGAAATTCTTTCTGGTCTGAGATTGGTATTTCTTGGAAATGTCGATAAGCAAAGAGACTATGCTAGAACCAAGTAAGCACAAGCTACGTGTACTTGTGGGCTTTCTCATACTGCTAGCCTGGGGGACACATGACAAGGATAGGTTTGAAACACAATAGCGACTGCAGGTTTTGCGGGGCGGAGGACGAAAATCCGGAACACCTGATATTCAACTGCACGGCTCTTGCAGGAATTTGTGCCAGTTATTATGGCAAAGCTGTCATTGACAAGAAATAAATACCTTCACTGAATTACAGCTCATGTAGGGGGCACAATAGATCATCGGATCGCCGTGCAATATCACCTTCAACTGAAATTTTTCTAAATTCCAGCTCATAGATTACTGATTGAAAGTTGTTTTGAATAAACCCAAATATTTTTTAAATTCTAATTGTAATTCTAACATGCTGTATACTATATGATTCAAAATACTTTTTATAAGCGGTGGCTATGGATTACATATATTTGAAAAACGTATGGCTTAGCTTAACATCATTTACTGAAACTGTCAAATGTAATTAATTTTAAATGTCAGTTTTGGTTAGCTTGAATGTTAAATTGTCGTTGGCAGTAACTTATTACATTGAATTAGAAAAATGGTGTTTACTGATCAACAAAAGGCATTCATTATTGAGTCATACTTTCGCACTGGATATATTGAAAATGATGAATGGAAGTATAGAAATCAACCATGTTTACAAGAATTTCCTTTGAAATATCGAGAAGTAATAATCGATGAGGCCGTATTTTATAACATTCGTTATCTGGTAAATACATTTAGAGATACTGGAACTGTTTAACGAAAGAAAGGTAGTGGCAGACGTATAAAGAAGATTTATTATTTGCTAATACATTATTTTGCCATTTAAAATTAATCGCATTTGACAGAGCGAATCAGATTCGGTGTGACGAGTTGTCAACTTACTGACTATCACTGACCTAACGACTTCGACTGCTTTACTTGCTCGTCTGACAGTCTTAAGTTAAGCCATGCGGTTTTAAAATATACGTAATCAGTTAATCAGGTAAATACCATTTTTCTAATTCAATGTAATAAGTGGTTACTTCCAACGATAATACATTTCAACTAACATTTCAGCTAACCAGAATTCGGACATTTAAAATAAATCACATTTGACAGATACATAAGTAAATGATATTAAGCTAAGCCATACGTTTTTCAAATATACGTAATCCATAGCCACCGCTTATAAAAAGTATTTTGAATCATATAGTACAAATTTATTGCATTCGTATAAATGTCAACGATTTTGAAGGTATAGAAAAATTACCTGTTTAAGCTGGAGTAGTTGTGATAACTACGTGCAGACATATCCAAGCCCTGCAGTTCTGTAGCATTTAATACTAGATGGTCAAAACTTCGATCAGGTCGAAAATCATTCTCAAGTAAATTTCTCCCATCTAGATTATTTCTAGTTTCTAAATTGTCAACTATATCGTAATTTTTTATTCTAAACTCATCCACTGTATTATCATACGCATTTCTATTTCTAAGGTCCATGTCAACATTTTCGTATGGTTTTACCCGTAAATCCAAATCTAAATCAAATTTTCTTATATCCGCAAGATTGGTTCTAAGCGTAGATTCTACAATTTCCTCCTTATGTTTTATATCCGGATTTATATCACTCAAAACTCTTAGGTTATCAATGTCGTTTTGACTTGTAGTTTCCGAGAGAGTAAATTTGTGACTATCATCATAGGGTTTTGCCAGATTGTCCACACCGACAAGATACAGCTTTCTATCGATATCAGCAGCATCGAATTTGATGCGAAAGTCTTTACGAAATTGAAAATTTGAAGTATCCAAATTATAATGAGATTTATAGATAGACAGATCTAATTGTATATTTTCTTTGGTATTGTGGATACTGAGATTCTGAACGCCTATACCATTACTATCATCAGAAGAAATGTGATCTGGATTGATATTATGACTGAAATTATAACGAGGCGGACTAGCAGCAGGCGACACATTCTTAGATAGACTCGTTTCATATTGGTTATTCTGCGGCGAACTCACGTTGTCATTGATGTAATCTCTAACGAAATTGTTTCTTGTTTGTAGATTTGGACTGTTAGGTGGACTAAAATCGTCTTGTTGAAAACCCGAATAATCGATTCCAATACTTTGCGTATGTCTTAGTTCATCACTTAGATCATCCGTAACTGATATGTGATCATTTACCGACGGCGATATTAAGTTAATATCATTACTTTCGTTCATATCAACAGAATTACTATATGTTACATCTGGCAAGGCATCCGCATGGGATAGGGTGTACAAATTATTTACTAGACTATCTGTACAATTTGTTGTGCTATTTACATCGATGTCGATATTGGGTTCGCTGCATACAGAATCTAATGCAGCTTCTACTAATAGGCTAGCATTTGATGATTCGTGTCTATTAAATGTATTCAAATTAGTATTTATCTTTTGATTATCATAGGTTTGAGTATCTTCAGTTTCTAATGCCAAACTACCGCCTTCCTCATTCTTACATTGTTTTAATTTCGCAATATGGTACATATCATTTTTTAATATTTCAAGCGGCTCATCGGCAATCCACTTTTTACTGCCCTTTGTCAGTATTTTCACATTTGATGTGTACGTAGATTCTGTTGCGGGAGGTATATGATCAGAATTAGTGGAATTCTCATTATTGTGAGCTTGTTCTGGAGAACTAAGTGCAAGAGGATCATCCATATTTTCATCATCCATGCCTGTAAAGCAAATACAGTCGAGATAAAGTTAAATTACAAGAAAGAAACATACTTTCATCATCAATATCACTAGAGTTATGACATTCTTTGTCAGCTTGATTCGAGCCCAACCCTTTATTATGTTTTGGACCAGTAGCACTGGGATCCAATTCATCTACTCCACTATATGCTTCAAATGTATAATCTACGCTTCTTTCAATTTTGGGCATCAAATCTTCAGTCAAACCATGAACTTTTTTGTAATGGAATTGTAAACATTGTTTAGTTGTAAAAGCAGCTGTACAATTATTCTCTCTACATCTGTAAAAAAAATAAGCGGTTCCAATATAAATCGTCAGTTAAATGTAATTTTACAATTATCGATATTATCCAAACAAAAGATAGTAGCAGATATTGTTAGCGCTAATTTCTTCCACTATTTTGAGTACGACATGCATAGAATCGATTCGAACCGCTCAACTGAAAACAAGGATCTGCACGTTTTGCTGTACATAAACTTAATTGAATAACCGCGCATTCCTGCGGAGACAGTATAATTCCGTCGAACCGAAACTATGACATTATAAACCTCAAGTTTATCAAAACGTGATGACTTTCTGTTCCAATTGCGATTTATAACGTGTCCGTCTTTAGTCACACAAGAGAGAACACAGATCTCAAAGGTCTAATCTTCATTTAGATAAATATTTTCAAACTAGGAAAAATATGATAAACTCACTTAAAAGGCTTAATACCACTATGTGTCAACATGTGGATTTTTAAATTCGATTTATTCTGAAATGTCTTGCCACATCTGGAACAAGCGCAAGCGCCATCTACTTGCTTCTGATGAACTTCCTTCAAATGCCTTTGCAATGCCGCCCTGGAGCCAAGTACTTTCAAGCAATTCTTGCATTGAAATTCTTTCAATACTTCTGACATATCTAAAACAGAAGTGTCAATATGTTACTATTCATTGAAGTACAGTGGCGGAATTAAAAAAAGCGTACACTCAAAATGCCACACATTAAACCGTTCTTTATTTGACAGCTTACGTCAAATATATTAATTGCAAATAATTTGTCAATGTAGTAGAAGACAATAATGCCAAATTTGAGTTTGCTTCAGAAAACACAAATAGTTACATTACTAGAGGAAGGATGGTCAATCAGAGCATTGGCTCAAAGATTTGAAGTGAATAAAAGTACCATACTGAGGGTGAAAAGAAAATGGCAGCAAGAAAGAGTTGTTCAAAGAAAAATGGATCCGGTGGGAAAAGGGTAACAAGAGACTGCAATTAATAGAACGAATTTTCCTGGACACGTCAGTACTGCCCGAAATAGAGTGAGACAGGAGTCCGAGCTGAGAAATAGAGTAGCTGCAAAGAAGCCTTTCCTAACTGCAGATAATAAAAATCAGAGAATAGGTTTTGCATTAGAATTCCTACCGCGTGATTTAAATTTCTGGGAAACCGTTATTTTTACTGATGAGAAAGTCTTCCAGTCTTCGTACAATGGTTGCGTTCGAGTGTACAGACCGCCAAATTCAAGATACAATGAGGCTTATACAAGCAAATCTCGAAAGAGTGGCAGATTTTCGGTCAATGTTTGGGCCTGGATTAATATGCAAGGGCCAGGCATTTGCTGGATGATTGAGGGTCGGTTTACTAGTGCAAATTATATTGCAATTCTCGAAAATATTTTTCTGCCGTCAGAAATTATGTTTCCTGAAAGAAACTTTATATTTCAAGATGACAATTGTCCCGTTCATAGATGTAGAACTGTTCAGAACTGGTTTCAAGAAAATAACGTAACTCGTTTACCATGGTCGTCTAAAAGCCCGGACTTAAACCCTATTGAAAACATATCGTCGGCTTAATAAGAAAACTGCCTAACTCCACTTTTAGTAAAATTAGGGTTTTAGTGCCATCGGTATCCTAATATGAGTGGCTATCGATTCAGAAAACTACCTATATCAAAATAAATTGTGTACGCTCATAAATGACGAAACAGATATCTGTCTAACTTACGTCAGTAAAAAAGCGCCAGAAAACTGCCTAAATCCGCATTATATTAAGATTATGTGAGCCATACTTGCATCTTACCAGCCTCAATATTTTTTACTTTTATTTCATTTTATTTATTTATATTACTATAAATAATATTATTTCAGAATATTTTCAGTTAAAACCTGTACCAATTGCGATAAATTATAAAACAAAAATAAGTTTTATTATTAGTTAAACTTTTCATTAGGTAGGTTAACAATTTGCCTAACTGCCACAGAAATCTAAAAATTATGTGGAAATATGCCTAACTCCATTATTTTTTTCAAAAATTTTTTTTAAATTTATTTATAGACTTCTAAAAACTGTGTCAAAATAAGTATATGAACAAGATAACACACACATAGGTAAGAGAAATCCACAAAATTAAACGTTGTTTAGCTCTCCTGTAAAATTTCATGAAATGGAGCAATTTTCTTATTAAGCCAACGATATGGGGTTTTATTGTGAAAAAAATGTATGTCGTCAATTTTATACCTGCGAATGTGCAAGAATTATCTGATAAAATCGAGGAAATCTGGAATGAGCTTTCGCCAGCCATCTCAATGCCTAAACGGTTGCAGGGTGTAGTGGCAAATAATGGAGCAGCTGTAAAGAACTAAGTGTTGTTTCTTCTATACTACGTGTTAATTTTATTATAAGTTTTTACTTTACCTTAATAAAGTTCATGATTAATTCATTTTTCCTCAGGATATAAAATATCAAGGCAGAAATATTAAGCACACAAACGAGTGACGTTTTTCAAATTTAATTAAATTATGTGTAATTATTCTTTTTTTTTCTATGAATACCAATAATGTGATCTTGCCATATGATTTTACTAATTCATTATCAAAGCAATATGATAAAGAACAAATCAGATTAGGCAAAACTGACACAAAGCGATCTCACGAGTTGTACGCTTTTTTTAATTCCGCCACTGTACATCAATTCAGTAGGCAAATGTCTCCACAACACAAGTCTGAGTTCTTGACAAGCGGAGATTCTCCCAATAGTCACCTAAACTACATTCAAGTTGGAAGCCACTATAGTTCCTCTCACCACAGATAAAAAAATTGATGTTTTGATATCTATCTATCTATACTATTATACGGAAAAAACGTCCACAAAGTTGCATGGAGGGAATACAATAGTACTAAAAATAGTTTTCCTCTCTTATACAAGAAACAAAAATTAATAGAAGTGATTAATTAAATCTTGTTTCAAGTACATACTTTCATCGATTTTATCTAATTTGTACGTTTGTTGTTATGATAGCTATTGTGTTATACGAATCTGATAGGATTTTAATAAGTATCATAACTACCATGCAACTGTGATTAATGCTTCCATTGATGCCAATTGTCAAAACTTGACTAATTGATTGCAGGTATATCTGTTGGGACAACCTTTAATGTACATTAAGCTGTGCCTGTGTTGTGACATCGTTTTTCGCATTTTATATATAACTTACCACTATGCATTCTCTTTATGTGAACTTTCAGTTTTTGAGGCTGGCAGAATTTTCTGCCACAAAAATCGCATAAAGGTCTGGATCTGTGCGGATTTGCCGAACAACCATATGTTCTATGCATTTCTAAATAATTTAACCTTAAGAAAAACTAAACGGGAAATATTAGTTTGTAAAATAATAATTCAGTAACATAAAAACATACTTTTTTACAAAATTGACACTGATATGCGCCTTGACCATTGTGCAATGTCGATGCGTGTTTCATAATATTTTCTTTGCCTAGTATTGCTGCTCCACATATCTTACAATGGTATTTCCTAATAGTTAAACTATATCTGATGTCATGAAATACAGAACAATGTATGCGGTAGTATATTGGATGATCAAAATTCATATTGCAACCACCACAACCTAGTAAAATAAATTGAGAGTAATGTTTCTGTAGTACCATTAAAGGTCATTAAAATACAAACAAAAGCCTGCAGAATTAAAAATACATATACATATAAGAGCTAAAGGGATTTAAATGTATAGTGAGATAGCATGTTTTCAACTACAGTTAATTCGATAAAATTGTCCTTATTAAACAAAAAAATTGTGATTTGTTAGTTTTAGTTGAAGCTATATAATTATTTACGTAATACTACTTTATAGTTTCTTTTTCAACATCATTTCCTCTAATGCAAACACTTTTTTGTCAGAAAATGGTTTCTATATTTGTCTGATTACACGAATCTTCTTTCATTATATTATTAGTAGTGCATGAATTCTTCAAATATTAACTACATAATATCAAATGATTTGATCTTTTCTGGAGATAAGAAAGCAAATCTTTTAATCCAGTATATTACATATGTATATGGTGTGCCATTAAAGAGAACAACTTTAGCTAATTACATATTTGCTTGTAAAGTACCTGTAGTTCTATTTGTGTGACTTAAGTCATACAAAATTTATTACAGAGTCTTAAGGACAATTGACAAACAGCTTTAAATAGATACTAAAGCATTACAAAACAATGTTCTATTATGACAGTTATAAACTTCTAAATTTATAGTATATATATATAACATTTAGCCATTACTACAACAGTATACATTAAAAACAAATTCAAGTATATTCCAAAAATATTAGTTATAGTGAGGTGAAGAATTAAAAAAACTTACTGGTTTTTTCCAATTTCTTCTTGTTCGACAAAACATTATCGTCTTGCCAATATAATAACTCTTCCCCACTTTTAACAGCTTTTACAGTAATCAGAAACAAATAATTATCTTTTGAAATAGCAGAAATATTTCTTAATTCTCTCAATGGAGCTGGGCGTACAAATCTAATCCAATTTGAATCTGACAAATCTGCCGTACTTAGATAGATATGTGATTTTTCTGGTATTACTATTTCCCATAAATCTCTCATATTGCACTCCTCCGGTATATCAACTTCTTTTATTGCTTTACCAATAATCGGCCCCATTTGTGTAAATTCTTTCAAATTTCCTTTTGAGAATACTCCCAACCCATGAGAAGTACCAGTGTCCTCAAAGCAAAGTTCAGTAGGTAATGATAAATAAGCAAAGGTATCTTTTATATCATCATAATTCTGTAAATCATTTTCTAATTGATCTAATTTATCTAAAAAAGGTTTTGATTTACTTGTATTTTCTTTATGCTTATGTATCCAGTTTTCATAAGTAATAGCATCATTTAAAATGTAATAAGGCGTATATAATAAACACTGATCTTGACTATGTTTTGTTCCACAATTGTTACACATATTAGCTGTAGTACTGGCTTGAACATCAGATTTTTCTACTTTTGCATCAGTATCACCTGCCACTACTTCATTTTCTTGATCTTTGTATGTAATTTGTACATTAAACTCTGGTGCTTTCCTAATATCTATATCAACCTTCTTTTTGTTTTTATCATTCTTTGTAGCAACTTTTTGTTTCTTGGTTTCTTTTGGGACAGATGATTCTTTTTTCTTACATTTTGTTAGTTTAACTAGTGGTGGCTGTTCAATATTAACACTAAAATTGATATTAACATTTGTATTATCCTTATTATTTTCAATATCTTCTAATTTTAAAACAATCTCTTCTTCAATAGTGCCATTGGTTTGCTTCTGCGATTCGATACAACCAACTTCAAAAAATGTATTTTCAGTGATATAACTGGTCACTAAGTTATTCTCATGTTCATTATATAAGGAAATTGTTTTCGATTTTTCAATTTTGAGTGGTGGATTTTGGATAACATTAATGTTTTCGTAACTTTCAATTTGAGGGGAATTTGTACTACCATATCCATTTGTAGGTGATTTTGTAACTTGTTCATCACATAACTTGTCGATGTCGATTTGATCTCTGTAATAAATATTTATACAGATAATCATTTACTTTTCAAACTTAACCCAAGACAAGTCTCGATGTAAACAAATGCCCACGTGTTTTTGTTATTGATCTGTCAAATTAGCTCCGCCTATTTCATCAAAACACCGTCGTCAATAAAGGGCATAGTTTACTGTTGTAATATATAATAATGGAAAGCTTACCTAATTATATGTTTTTGAGCAAAATCCAATAATATTTTAACGAATTCTTCATTAGATTTACAAGAAAAAGCGTTTCTTAATTCATTCCAACGTTTGACATTTGAAATGCCAATAATGGAGTTCAGAGCAGCATTTTCATCAATTTTCGGTAAGTTTACCTTTCCTATGGAACAATTACTCACTAAACGTTTTTTATTTTCTTTTTGGCACCGTTTGGACATAACTGGAGCGAAAAATGTTTATTTATATTAAATAAATACATTGTAAATGCCCATGTATAGTGAACTATCGTCTATCCTCTTTATGATCGGGAGAAGTGGAATGTAGCGCGCCAAATGTTGTTGGATTTAAAAATGAGTTTCGTCTGGGACTTACAACACATTACATATATATAATATTCTATTTCGACATTAACTAATGATTACTTATAGATATAGGTAGTGGTAAATTTATGCAAATAACTAGAAGAAGCAAAGAGAAGAAGGAATGAGAAATCAGTTTTAGATTCTGGAGATTATAAATAAAAAACCTATAGCGATGGTTTCTATTCGCTATCGATGATGATGATGTGCAATGATATGCAGCAATCCCTATTGTGCCACATCTGACCATGATTAAGGAATTGTGCAACCGGTTGTAAAAAATTAGAGAATTTCTTTTTTGTATTTTTGGTCAACAAACAAAGTATGTAACGATTTTTATCGCGAATAGATTACACAAATTTTGTTGGTAAAGTTTTATCATAATGTGTGCTTGATTGTCTGTTATATACAGGGTTGTATATCATTAAAATTATCAAAAATCATTGATTTGTTTGAATATTATACAAACTGAAACATCTTGTTGGTATCTTTTTGAAATGAATACGATTTACTTTAATGTAATTGTAAGAATTTTATTTTGCACACTGCCCCAAAAGGATTAGGAACGGCACTGGTTGCAGTCATTGAAAAATTTTAATTGGGTTCTCGAAGTTGACATTTTTCAAATTAACGCACACAATTACACCTTAAGGTGTAGAGAACTTTTTAACAACCCCATCAATTATTATCTATTAAGTTGAGAAAGAAAAATAAAGACGATGTCGCCACTCTTCAGTCTAAGGTAATACGACCAACGAAAATAAAAGCTACATATATAATTGACGCGGAACCTCCAATATTGTCCCCAACCACTCAAAGGGATGAAAAGACGCAAAGAGCAATACCCCAAAATACTGTTATTTAGTGACGAGACGAATTCACACACACATATATGTATAATGTTAATTTTATACTTCTTATTTGCATTTATTTCATTAGAATGTCGTACTATATAATTATACTTATACCTTCCCCCAAATACACCGTTAGCTGTAGAAAAGGAGCAGAACAGCACAAAATTAAACAAACAACGCAGGCGTTGTCAACTTTCCTAAGCACATTCAGATTACATTATTTCAAAATAAAACGTGCAACAAGCTAGAAGAAGCGTTTTCCAATACTTGTGGCATTATGTCAACATATAAAAACTCAAATGCACCAAGCGTCTCTAAATTATAAAATTAGTGACACGTTTTATTCGAATTTATGTGAGGCATTCACTGCTGCTATACCCTTGCATAAATTGCAAAATCCGGTACTACAGGATTTTTTAGGTAAATATACTGTTACGAATGGCGCCATCTAGCGA
>ML217596.1:19347-31020 GCA_004785975.1 Popillia japonica
TGCGGGACAGTCTTGAACTAGCGCGTAATTAGAACGGACGCTGTGAATATAAATACGAAACGTGCATATAAATTTGTGTTAGTTGAAATAAATAGTTTAATTAGTGTTCTACGTTACCAAGTAATTCTTAAGTGTTAAATTAGTTTAAATAAATACTTCTGTGAAAATATTATCGCCTGAAGATTATTTAAAAACCCTAAAATGTAACAATACAAACCGACATAGAGGGAATGATTCGACATTACTGAAAAATTATATATCAATAATTATATACATATACCGGTCGTTTTGAGTCATAGAATATTTAAAGCGGCGAGGAGGTGAAGGTAGCTACGTTCCCACCAATACACCGTTCATAGACTCATACTTCTTAACGAATTTTCATACCCCTTACTTCCTCCAGGGCTTTATTTATCCTATTTCTCAAAACGACCGGTATAAAATAATTATGAGCTTTATACAAAATAAGGTTTGTTATTCATGTTGTTTCGTCCCAAGTTTTCTAATTTTGATTTTTAGTTCGATTTGTGTCGTCGCTGTGATAACACGCACATTTAAGTTATTGTCTCTTTGGGATTATGAATTCTAGTTTCTTCTAACTGCAGAATTCATATTTTCCGGTCGGATTCAATATCAAACATATGTCAATCAGTTAGCTTTCACATACTGTTGGACAGGCGAGGCATACGGTAGTGCGACTATTATTCCTAGATCGAGTATGCTCGTCAGGGTTTCACTTTGTTTTTGACATTCGGATTCGTTGTGGGTAGCTGCTCTAATGGCATAGTTGTATTGACACCAATTGACACTAAAATATTCTACCTCTGTATGAGGTCTATCAAATATTTGGGACTAGAGCTACTATCCGGATCTGAATAATTTACTATCCGGATCCCCTATACGAAACCTCGGATCCGGATTTGCTATCCGAAACCTCGGATCCGGATTTGCTATCCGAAACCTCGGATCCGGATCTGCTATCCGAAACTGCTATTGAAAATCATCAAATTTGCACTCTTTATGAGATTTGTATCAATAAGATTATTTTTAGTATGCATGCATCATATACCAATCAAAACACACCCATAAGCGTGCATAATCGGGCCTTTATCGCACGGCGTGCGTATAAAGGTTGCTTGATAACAGCCAATCCCAAGCGTTTAATAGTCCAGTGAAATGTCAAATGACATACACCGTGTCCATAAATGTTTGAAGCTGACAGTTACTGTCAAATTTTGATTAAGTTTGTAACACTACATCTGATTTCAATTGCAAGAATTGTCATTAGCGTCCCGCGCGGTAGTTACTTTAAGCATAATTATTAATGTTGTATTTTAAAATCAAACACAGTATGCTTCCTTTTGGAAACGTTTATTGCTAATAAACAATACAAGGAAAAGCTAAAACGAAGTCGAAAATTGAACAGAAAACCTATACCAAAACCCAACGAAAATACAGACGTGCGCCTATGGCCATAGAGGAATAAACCAACTGACATTTTCAGGGTGGTAAACTTTAAGCACATATATTGTATACATTTTGACAGACGTCAGCTTCAAACATTTACGGACACGTGATATAGGTACATATCACACATTGATTTGAATTATTATTTGGACTTTGCAGGTATTAAACTTAATTCAGCTTCAGCAGCCAGTTTTTGAATTTCTGTCGACATTATACAATGATGTTTAATAATTAAGTGAAATGTCAAATGACTGATTTGATTTCTTCTAGTTAAAATTATTGTTGCATTTATACTAAAAAATATCGTATGACACAGTGTCATAATTAGCTTTTAAAGCACTCGTAATGTTAAAGCCACTCCGCTTCGCGTCGTGGCTTTAAACTCATTACTCGTGCTTTAAAAGCTTGATTATGCACTAATAGTGTCATAATAGGCCTGTTCGTTTGAATTGCTAACTTTGGTAACTTTTGTCAAAAATACAAGTGTAGCAGATTAGAAACAGCAAGTATATCAGTTTCAGCGGATAAATCTGATTTCAATCGACTGCTAAAATACCGATCCTACCGAACAGAACTTCACCTAAACAACACAATAACCTCAAAAACTGTATTACACTCTTACGTTTGCGTATAACACGTGAGCGTTATGATCTGCTATTATTGCTCGACCCTTGGAGCTTGAGCAAGTATAGCTTGCTACTTCTGACATACAGCAATTTGCTGATTTGCTGAATGCAAACGAACGAGTGTCGAAAACACCTGTCAGCAGCTAATTTCAAACGAACGTACGGATATTGACAAAAGTGATATTGAGCAGTTCCATAGACAACATACTTATTGATCGGAAACTCACGTGTTAGTTCTTGGAGCAAAGTGCATATACTCCCTCTTACGGGCTTAGTCATGAACTAAATCGCAAAGGAGAGTAATACGAATTATTCTAATGATGTATTATGAAAATTTGTGTTCTTTGACAGCTATTAAAAGAGATTAATTGAGATGCCTAGTTCATCTACCAATGAGTAGTAAGATAAACTAGATTTCTCAATTAATATCTGCTAATAACAGTGAAAAGAACAACTATTATTGTATAAACATATCTTGTTTTATTAGAAATATACAACAAGTCTATGCATTAAACAGATATTTTTGGATATAATTGTAAATGCGGGAAACAGACAATGTTGAATAAAACATTATATTTGCAAAATATATTTATTACGTACACAAATGAACTTGAGAAACTATTTTGTACAATTTTAAGACTTAATAGGTTATATCGGGTCGTAGGCAATAGAACAACTACGTAAAGCTACAATATCTTTCACGCAAACGCTATGAAGACTGAAGACATAGAAAAACTACAATATCTTTCACACTGACGCTATGAAAACATATGTAGGTAAGGTAATTATACCTAATATCAACTATACTACCTATATCTTTCACACAAACGCTATGAAGATATAGAAATAGTTACTGTGTTACCCAAACGTTATGAAAATATTAGATTCAGCGAAAAGAATTATAGCTATTCATTCAAATCACGCACTAACACTACGAAAAGATGTCTACGACCGATAACAACAAAACAATAATGGCGAGTAAACGGATGTCTGTCAAAACAGCATGCATGCAGCAAATCCTATTAATGAGCATCCGCACCTGCGCACTTGCTGCGTACACCTCACAACGACATCTCGTGGGCATAGTCATATACTACTCATGTTTGCCCCAACTTTGCCATAAAAGATTTTACCCCGTGAGCAGTTCCAGCAACGCAAACGAACAGGCCTAATATACTATTTGTTCGCCAGTTCTCGCTAACACTACAAAAATAGTAAAGAAAAAATGTTTTACGTTCCAACATTTTGCTTTGTCAAATAATAAAACAAATCAATATTATTAATTAATATTATAAGTAGCTAATAGATGTACAATAGATGCTATGTACTACGTTTTAAGAAGAAAATAACTACTTTATTGGTATGTGAAATAAATAAATAAAATCGGAAACAAAAGGTATTTGGTCTGAAGAGAAACACAAATATAAGGTTTTACTAAATAAATAAGAACTATGAAGTAACAATTATGAAGCACAAATCGGTTAATTCCAAACAAAAAAAAGTTTGCAGTGGGGACCTGCTCAATCCAGGTTTCGGATAGCGGATCCGGATCAGAGGTTTCTGATAGCGGATCCGGATCCGAAGTTTCTGATAGCGGAACCAGATCCGAGGTTTCGGATAGTGGATCCGGATCTGAGATTTTGGATAGCGAATCCGGATCCAAGGATTCGGATCTTAATTTTCTCGGATATCTGCAGCACTAATTTCTATCCACCTTCTTGCCTTCGAGAACGTCTTCCTCTTCTTCCCTCTCCAGGTTTCGAGAAATACTACTCTACAACCCGAATTAATAGAAACGAAATAATATACTTCAATGAAATAATCACTTTCATCTAAGTACCGTTCTATATTTATGTAAATGTTGTCGCTTATCTGTGAGTATAGCCGCCTTAGGGTTTGTTTACAATACGTACTGTTGACCAATTTATTCTTGTATATTCTTTTCGTTCAAAGTTGGTACGGGGACAAACTTTTATGGTTTTTCGATTCAATACATTTTGGACAGATAGTACACAGGTAATACATATATCAAAATATCGTAAACAGAGGCCATTAATTGTACATGGTACTTAACGTTCATATACGATATATTTGCGTTCTCGTTAATTGTGGCTTTACATTCTTCCAACTCTCTTAACAATGTAGGTTTGATTCAACAAGAATACGAAACTATCAGTAATAGTTTCAAACTATCACGATTCTGCGCATTAATAATTTTACCGTTCCAATAAACCAAATTACAATTTGCAAACTGAAATTTGGTGTTCCCAGTAAAATAATAATCGATTGGAAATTGTTTGCTGATAGTCGGAACAATTTGCAAATTCTTTGCTGATTTTTAGAGTCGGTACTTTAACCATGCGGAGTTTATTTCATTTTACATTGGTCACATACTGTATGTTGGAACAAACCAATCATCAGTATTTTTGTTAGTCGTTTTTGTTTTATTGTACGTGTTTGTTATTGCAAATCATTATTGTTTTAGTAAGTAGCAAAAGCAAAAGAATGCATAATCAAATAAGTATGCTTTATACCTGCAATTTTGCGTCTTTCAATTAAGACTGAAATTTATGTTCATTAAAATTTGTTGAAATATTGTTAAAAATCGTATGGGAAAATGTTAATAGGTGGGTCTAAATAAGGTAATACTTACCTGACTTTGACTATACGTATTTGAATTGAAATTTGTATTTCAATTCGTTTTTCAGGTATTTTTTATTCTTAACGTCAGTATACTTCAGACCTACACTAAAAGGTAAACTGAATATAATGATTACAAACGAGTTATAGCAACACGTAACGGATTTTTATTAGAAATATCTGATTATACACTTTCTAAAAAACCAAATAATAATTTACTGTTATATTTCCAAAGATATTTTCTCCGAATATCACCATCTGCTTGCTTTTAGTGTGTACACAGACTATGTATACAGGTAGTCTACTTCTTTATTCTGGTTGAAAATCAATAACAAATAATTTGAAATCTACGGTAGAGATTTTAATCAGATATGACTAAGAATATCTGTATACTTATCTGTGGCATTAGTAAAATTTGGGGATTGTAAAAAAGACATAAATGCCAGCAATTTTTATTACAACTATATAATATATTAATACTGTATTACATACAAGAAATGCACTTGTTGGAAACTTACAGAAGAGTAAAAAATAGTTTTTTTAAATTATCTTAGAGAGTTTCAATGTAGGGGCCATGTTATAACTACTGTACCGATAAAAATTAAACATGACCAAAATATATTACAGTACTAGAGTTTTCTTATGTCTTTTATTTTTAAACATTTTAAAGTCTTCTATGTTACTTTATATAATCGAGACTCTTACGTATAATTATAATTCGGAAAAATAAGTTCAGTCCCCGCAAAAAATGGACTGAAATATAGGTAGTAATTATTATAATTGCCAAAATCGTTTATATCGTTATAATGCGATGGCGCGCGACAGATCACATTTTTTTTATATTAACCGAATAATATAACTTTGTGCAACATTGTTTGCACTACTCAGTCCGAGTGAGGAATATCACGCCCCACTTCCAAATATATAAATCTACAAGGGGTAGCGGTTCTTGCAAATCGGAGAATCTACAGTTCGTTATCGATCCCCCAATTTCTGCTAGAATGGGGGGTCAACAATCAGCGTAGAAAAATTATATAGCTAGATATTTCAGTCTTTAGAGAAAAATATCACATACCGAACAATGAGTTGTACCATTGTGTACTGTTGTATAAAAAATCTCGGCGCTCCTCTCAGACACGTAAAGTTAATAATTATTCTTTTAATTATTAATCTCTTTCTTTTTTTTCATCATTTTTCTTTTTCTTAATTCATCATCTACCGTTACTCACTATATATCACAGTTGGATGTCAGGAGCGTAGCAGCAGATTAGCACCACGCGATCAACGAAAAGAAAACGAGTTAATACTTAACAACTACGTATTATATACACGACCCTTGTGTGTAACACGCCACACAAAGAACACAAGCAGTCATGTCATTTTCCGCAATAAATAAAACAAAATAGAAAAAAAAACAACGTACGAGTCACTTGCACACAAGACAGGTACACCGTTAAAACATGATAAAACTCTCGCACAAGGTTCATCTAATATTCAAAACATACCATCTATACAACCCGAAAGAATATACGTGATACAATTCGAAACGTCATAAAAATGAAAACTGATTTTTCAAACACGAAATTAATGTATATAATCTACATCGAATTTTTAAAGCGAGTTCGTTGCCATAGGCCAACTAAAAAGAGAAAGAATTCTAATATATTAAAGTATATGTAGGTACTATCTCAATTTTTCTTCATAATTGATGTTCAATAAATATGATGAAGTTGTATATCTTAATGAGATGACTGGCAATCCTAAGAACCCGGGAAAAATCGTACAACTTAATAAAATACACAGATCTAAAATTTATGGTAATTATTTCGACTTGCATCGTATTTCACAATGATTTTCCTTTTGAATTGTACAAATAGTACGTTATACATATATATTTGTATATACATCTGCAAACTTCTATATCATATCAGATCTCCTTTTTATCTTTATACAAAATTGGTCAGTAATAATAGTTAAAATTTAATAGCACTACATTGTATAATTGTAGTATTAAATATACTAAGCATTCTAGAAAATATTAAGACAGCGATTCCCAATCTTTAAAAGCAAACTATTCCTTTGGTATAAAACACACCTGTTGCCTTTTGAACAGAGTTTGATATAATACTTGTAGAAAAATAGTAGTAAATTTTTCCTATATCCCACTTAAAGATTTATTATCCAAATCTAGCTGCTTATATTTTGTAACTTATAGTATTAATATAAAAATTAGACTATAGATTGGGAGTAACTGATTTAACGGATACGTTGCACTGAGATTAGAATGGCTTAAAATGTATATAGTCTATAACTATGAATAAATTAACAATTCTTTCTGATTACAAAATACTGTTCATATTTGTTTTTGCATTTTCTTGTTTTTGTTGGTCCAATCTACTACTGTTGTTAACTACGGTTATAAAAAAGAAATATTATGGCAGCATATATTTGTACACTCAATTTCACGTATTATCAAATTCATCTTTGGAAATTTAGTACATATGTACTAGATATATTGCTGCCTAAATTGTATAAAATTAACTAAAAAATCAGTCAATTATCTATAGTTATAGCATAGTTAGGTAATATTTCCAAAAACCTTTTTTTCAATTTACAGAACTATTACGATTTCATATCTTCTTAAGAGATATACTTTCGTTCTTACATTTTAAATTTACTTTTTAAATATGTTATCACTAGAACCCTGAACACTTTTTAATAATTGTTATCAAATACCAAATCACTAATACTGATTGCTGCCAAGAGAAGCAACGTTAATTCTTGGAAAAACTATCAGTTATCTAATTAAATAACTTTTTAAAAGGATTCTGCTTCATTATCGCAAAAATTAAATGTATTAATATCACAACAAACTTGCTTACTGTTTAAAGTCAATTGCAGTCAATGTAACGTATAGATTGTTATTATAACTCACTGCAAATAGCTGAAACTACACGAATATACAGCGTTATTATTCACTCGTGTCACTGGAAAAAAAAATGTCCAGGATCTAATATTATTACTAATATCAGTTCAACAACTTGTATCTGTTATAAAAGATTAATCTAAGTATATGTCTAAAAAATTCAGCAGATTCATTTGACTATTATACTAGGATTCGTATGAGTATCACTTTATAAACAAAAACGAATATGTAGACTAGTTTGCATACACATTAGAGAACATACACCGCACTAAAGCGATTACTGGTATGCTATATCTCATATACTTACTTTAGCATACACATAGATGTCAGTAAAAACTATGAGTATAAAGACTAAGTAGATGTTATTTATAAAATAAATTCGAAAAAGTAGATCTATCTTAACAATATTCATTATAAATAGCTGATAATATAGAAGTTTGACTGTATGAAGAAATAAATCTTGCAATATATATGAATTACGTTAAATAATAATATATGATCATTTATATTAAAAAAAATGAAACAAAATAGTAATAGGATTAGCCCGATCTCCCCTTCTATATGTTTCGTGCATTTCAACAGCATACAGGTATACTTTAAAAACTATTCTACAATAAATCCCGGGAGCAAAATGGCCCAATCGTCCATTTGCGGTACGAGATACACACAAATATACATTTAACGATTATAGTATTTATGCATGATGCCGCTAATTCAGTAAATAACAAGGTGGAACCGCAGCACCAGATCAAAGAGAAGGGGATATAATGGGGAGATGCTAAATGGCAATTTTGTGGGAAAAATCAACATCCTACAATATATTATAAATAACATCGATAGTTATCATAGCCCAGCATCATCACCAATACGTGAGAATAATAAGAAGCAAAGCGTTAATTTTGTTTACCACATTCTGAGGACACAGGGAACGCAATAAAAAAAAATTAAAAACCCACCACCTTAATTTTTAGATACTTGCCCCACATCTCTCAATGATGATTTGATACGATGGTTAGTTATACTCTGTTAATAATTTAGAACAAATTATAAAAGCTATAGGGGTAGTATTACATTTTCGTTATAAAACAATAAAGAAAAGAAACATTTATTCTGAATTAAAAATGAAAAATGATTCATAGTCTATACGCTGGGTATTTTGGTATGTTACACAACTTCCTAACTGAGGGTTATATAAAAATTGGGTGGAAGTTATCATAGATGATGATCGAGAGATGTGAAGGTGACAAGTTCCTCTCTATTGCTGCACTGCAGCTGTAGGTGGCTGAGTGTATGGAGGATAAGCATATTGCATAGGAGCGGAGTACTGGTTATATGCTGCCTGACCCTGTCCAATAGATTGATAACCACATGGATTAGTGCTGTTCGGTAGTCCTCTCGTTTGGAAGAATTTGTTGTTCATTATTGTTTGCATACCATCTGTTTGTGGAGGTGGCATCATATATTGATGAGGCATGGTGTACATTCCTGGGCTATTTGCTTGTGGCGGGCCGGCATAATTCTGACGCTGGTTATATCGTTGGTTGCTGTACATACGAGGCATATTTCCTGCAAGAGATACTTTTAATGTCATTCAATTATATGGTTTGTACAATATTTTGCATACCCATATATACAATATGAGTTTCCTAATAGTAGAACATAATAAATATAAAAGAAAATAATTACCATAATTTCGTCCATTTGCACCCTGATAACCATTATTCATTTGTCCATAACCATAAGACTGTCCAGATTGATATTGCGAGTTATGGTAAGTACTTTGGTAGCTGTTTTGGTAGTGTTTCGGACCGCGCGGATTATCATTTGATCTGTTATTTGGATTACTGCCATTTGGTCCACTAGTATTCTTGATTGACCTGTTGTCATTCGTAATATTTTTATTAGTCCAAGTTTTCGCTCGAGTAGAGGAACCGCTGCTGGAATTTGGCGATGAATTTTCTTTATTGCGATTTTGCCAACGATTACGGTTATTTTGATTACTTCTGGCCGACATTGCCATTTCCTGAAGTTGGGGATTGATAGGCTGGGCGGCTTCTTCCAATACCGCAATTAAATCTTTTGCCTGTCTTTGATTTGTTGATGTGAAAAATGCATAAGCTGTGCCGGCTTGTTGGCATCTTCCAGTCCTACCAATACGGTGAACGTAGTCTTCACTTGAATTAGGATAATCATAATTAATAACATATTTAACATCTTCAACGTCTAATCCACGAGCTGCAACGTCGGTAGCGACTAGAATCGTTGATTTTCCAGTACGGAATTCTGAAAGTACGTAATCCCTTTCCGGTTGTGATTTATCACCGTGAATAGAAATTGCCGAGTAGCCTTCCCGTCTAACACATTTGGTAATATCATCCACTTTTTTTTTCGTTTCGACGAAAATTATGATTTTGTTATTACGATCAGATCCAATTTCTTTGAGTAGACCCATTAATTTGCCTTCTTTATCATGTTCTTCACAAACTTCGATTATCTGCCTTATATTGTGATTAGCAGTTAACATTAAAGAACCAACATTTACCTGAAATCATGTTAGTTTGTTAAAAAATGTGAAACTATTTAAACTGAACATTGTTGAATCAATACAATAATTTGAATTTTCAATAATTAGTAGTGACAATTTTATTACTGATTTGCACTTTTAACTGAATAGAGAGGAAATCCAAATGAAATATTGTAAAGCAAATTGAATATGCTTTCACAATAATCTATCAAAAAAATGACATTCCATTTAATATCTTCAAGATATCTGATATAGACATTTAACATTCAATTGCAAATGAAGATCTCATAACAACAGCAATATATCCTGTGCCACATAATGGACATGTATAGCACCGAGAGAATCTGACACCTGGAAAATATGCGAACTAATTTACCAACGTCTCGCTCCGCATTCCCCCTAGCCCACACTTTTCATGTTTGACAGCTGTGTACAGTCCCGTTTTATGTACTTATCTGCAACCGTGACATAAATGAATATAACATGATACGACTGATTTAACTACTGGCACGCTTAGTTTTTGCCTGGGAATGTACATAACAAACCGACAGTGCTGCTTGACGGGGTCACACTTCGTTGGTTAGACTATAGTTCTGTATACACCAGATGGCAACCTGCTCTGAAACATAGTGGCTCTGTTATTTGCGAGAAATGAAAAACATTATATTTGCTATGTTGTATGTATGTATATGTTATATTGTGTAATTTTGATCAATTATTCAGGAAACCTTTATATCATATTCATTATATAAACCAATATACATATACACAGATTAATTATAAAAATACTAATTTTTATACATATTGTATATTAATGTAAATGTCATTTATACGTATTGGTGTTTGTTGGTTCGATAAATAGATACCTTATTATGTCATAAGCAATGTATGTAAGAGAATTCCAAGAGGAATGAAAGATTGTGGTTGTATATGCGAAGATTAGCAGAATGAAACACATATAACCTCTACAAATATTTTAAACTAATAATAAATAGCAATTGATATACAATTAGATCACGATTACAAAACAATATCATGTATGAAAAATCTGTCACAAAGGGTTTATGAAAAAAATATTGACTGCATCAGCAACTTTCATATGTTTTTTCTGTGACGGTAAACAAGTTTGACATTTCATCCCTATTGATAAGTAATAAAGTGTCACTTTCTATAAAACAACCTTTTTTCCCGGATATCTATACATTAAGTAAGAATACGGAAATATCAAAATAACAGTTGTTAAATGTTACTGCATAACAGCCGGCGGCCATGTTCCTTGAACGTTTTAAAATGGCTGCTATAATGGAATTTTCTTGAGTGGAAATCATATTAAATCGTTGCTTTCCTTGTGATAAAAAAAATAGTGTATTATACACAGATAAAAAGATTAGATTTTAGCTCTCGACCTCGAGTTCAAATCTAATATTTTTTCCCTTGTATAAAAAATAACTGTTGTCAATAGTTTACATACTATATGATTCAAAATACTT
>SMLS01061436.1:0-12076 GCA_004785975.1 Popillia japonica
CATGCACTCCGTATACCCGGACATTCTATCTGGCCATGATAGTACATGTTCTTGAACTTTATGGAAAATGTAGAATATTTAGTCTAAAGAACTTATCACATAAGAAATTGTTCATCTCTTACAGATCCCTGAAATATATTACACACCTTATGTCAGTAAATGTTTTGTATCAAATGCTGAAAACGATTACATACGAGATGAAACGGTCGAATGTTGAAATATATGTACTACACCGGACATTGTTTCCGAAGCAGTTGTATTACTTTACCTGCTAAAGTTAATTTGTTACAGTACCGATTTATAGCGCAAATTTAACCTCTGTAAGAAGTTCGGTTGACGGTCTTGACGTTAAGTATGATATTGTACATAAATTACTCAATTTTTTGTAAGTTGTATTTATGAATTGTTACGTAATAAGTTTTATTAAAAACGTGACTTTATTGTTGCTATTAAATAAAAAATACTTAGGTAATCCATTGTCAATGCTAAAGTGTTTTTTGACAACTTGATGCATCTGGTTAAATAATTATTTTAATAGTAGGTATTGGAAAATACTGTACATGCAATGAGTATTTAGTGTCTGGTATAAAGACACAAGTACGAAAATTGTTTTTTCTACTCCCTTACTAGTAAATTACCTATTACCTACTATCTGGTTGCTAAGTAAACAGATCATTACAAGCTACTGACATGTAATGACTAGCACGTAATAAAAAAAATTACGCTTCAGTTCTATATAAAAACAATCAAATAATCATGGAAACGATTTAGGACCCGCCCATAATGTTGATAGATTAAAATTAATCAAAACTCGCCGCTATCCGAATATATGTACATTTATTTTAAAATAAATAACTGAAATGAGTTCATTGGAGAGCGAAAATGAATTGAGTAATACACCACCCAACATGATTCGATTAGCTGCGAACACTACTGAAAACCTATTACCAGAAAAATCAAGAGAAAGATATGAAAAGATATACCAGCAATAATGGACTGGCGTACAACAAACAACGTAAATTGGTAAATTCGTTCGTAGAAATTTGCTCCTAGAAAAAGTTTAGTACACAACTAGAGTTGTAAGCTTATTACATGCTTGTAGAATTTGCAATTTTTCTACTCGCAAGTAACAAGCTACTTACAACTCTCGTTATGTAATATACATTACAATTAGGTACCTACATACCAAGGTAAGTAAGACCACTTTGCCGACTAGCTTATGTCACTTTACCGGCTAGCTTATGTCATTTTGCCGGTTATCTAATGTCATTTCAGAGTTTATGAAACGTCAGTGTCATTTAAAGAAGTAAAGCAACTATTTATCTGCCAAAAAATATTACTATTAATTTGCTACGTTACCTAGCAACAGTACCTATCATAAGCATTTGTCAAAATGCCATGAAATTTAATACTATTACTATTATATTCTTGAAAAATGGTTTAGTAGCATATTATATATAATAATTAATTACTAACCGATCGTGACTAAAATAGTATACAAACCTCGGCGGAAAGATTCATTCCTGTCTCGAGATTTAATTCTAACTTTCTAATCTATATCGACGGTAATGAGCCACTATCCGCCTCGGTATATTATATACTCTTAATAGCAAGAAAAAGTATGTGATTACCTACCATAAAGTAAGAGATCTACTTTAAATTATTATAACCTTTTAACAAATTAAGTTAATAACAAAAATAAACGAAAACTAATTGTTTGTTGTTGTAAGTTTACCAGCCTTTCCTCCAAATTGTAGACAGCATTCCTTAATATTTCTGGTTGATTTGCACCAGGTTGCTCCATAATATTGACTTTTAATTCCTGTAGCGGTGTTGGCGGTCTTCTAAATATTAAACTTTCTAAATAACCTTACAGCCAGTAATCCGCTGGGGTAAACTCAGGCGATCTTGGTGGCCATTAATCTGTGAAATGTCTGCTTAACGCACAATCTTGTAAAGGTTTGGTTAACAATTCCGTGCTGCTCGTTTTGCGGCTGTGGAATAACATAATGTTTTAACATTTGCAACTATGGCGTCTCTATTCTGCATTTCCTCCTAGAAATATAATAAAAATGTGTAATGTTCCTCACCTGTCCACAAAATACGGGATAATCATTCGGGTTCAATTTCCATCATTTCCAGGCATTAGTGGCAAAGAAAAATCATAGCTAGTAACCAAATTTGCACCGTTATTTCAAACAACATCTTCAGTTTGTATGGATACATTTTTAGAATTTTGTGTAAAGTTACTAAACTGTAATGTACAGGACTTGCAATCGCTTAGATATGGTATTTGCACTGTTGATTCCAAGTGTATTGCCTCTGGCTATGGCCTGATTTTCAGAAAGAACCTCTGCAACTTGGGCATCACTATTTCTTAGTCTTCCTGATCATAGTACAGGAGTTACAGAACTTGTTCTGTGTAGAACAAATATTTAGTGGTTTATTTTCCATTATTTCTTCAACACGGTTGACAACTTGAGGTGTGCGTAATTACTCCACTGTCGGATTTTATTGAAAGACTACAAAAAATAGTTTTAGAGTTATATCTAATGTTTTCTTAAATTTTATATAATCCATTGCAAAATGTGGAAACAACTTGAAATTCTTCTATGCAGTTCTGAATCGAGTAAACCCACACCCCATCAATTTTATTACCACTTCGATAATAAGCCTAGACTAAAATAAATTTTGTATTCTAAAGTGACGGCCTCTGTGTAAAACTGAAAAACAATTTGTTTAAACTAGAATCGAATTGGGACAAGAAAAATATTGGAGTAAACGTGCAAGAAAATTGACAAATTGTATACCTATTATATTAACACTTCTTATTGTATGGTGTTGTCAGACACTCTAAGAAAGCAATATAACAATAAAATATGTTATATTTTACGCTGTCATTTATATTGAATAATAAGCAACAAGAAAGGAACATGTCTAAATACAATATATTTTTCGATATATGTTTGTACAGTCACCCAAAAGAAGTTGTAGAACGATTTACATATAATCGCTATGTAAATCGTTCTACAACTTCTTTTGGGTGACTGTACATACATATAAGTTGGGAGTAAGCGATAAGTGTTGGTGTTACGGCTAAACGAGTACGTGCTATGTCTGTAAGTGATATAATCAATTTTCTTTGAGCAGCCATTGAACCAGTGGCAGTTATGTTTCTGTAGGTACCTCAATACCCTTCTAGCATTCCTCTTTATTTGGTCCGATCAATTTCACCAAGGTATAGCAAATAATAAGAAACGAGTAAATTAAATTTATGTACTATTTTTATACACACATATAAGAAATTTTCAAGTTCAAATTTGAGAACTGACTAAGACGATACTGAAATTTTAGAGCCCCGCCCAAAATTGATTATGTAGGTTCTTTTATTTAAAAAACTATTACTGTGAATGAACTTTCTATTAGAGTTTAAGTCTGGATCTTTTTTCTTAGAATATCTTTTTTCTTCTTTACTGTTTTTCCCATAAAATATCCAGCTTTATTGCTCGATTGGGTGTTGTTAGATTTTGTCCTTGAAGGAACGCTGTTGCGGTTATTTTTCCCCAAAACCTAATAAATACATCACGAGAGGTTTATTTCGTGGAAATGCAGACTTGCGAAGTTTATTGGATCAATTCACTGAAGGTGTGTAGGAGCCTTGTTACTAGTTGGTATATCTAGGTAGCGGTAATGTTAGCTTTTCTCTTTAGTTGGTTTTCCTTTTCTTTGAACTTGTACGAAACTGCAAATTGAGACGCCCTTTTTATTATTTTATAGCCTGTACTTTGTAAAACTTGATAAAAGCAGATTGAAACACAGTTAATGTCCTTTGCAATACACGTGCTTGACTTAAAAGCGTAAACGAATTGATTCTGTTCTTCTTTATATCTTTTGTGTACGTATGTGTACATACGTATTCAGCTTGATTAAGTTTGTTTCTAGATGTCGATCGTTAGTTGAAAGAATATGTATACTGCGTGCTTATTACAAACAGAACATATTCAACAAAAACAGAAATTAGATAAATTATTTTTTGCCATTGTAAAAAATGTATTCTCTAATTTTGTTCCTTTTTTAGCGTAATATAAATACAATTTATATATTATTTTCAATAGAAAATACCTAAATATTATGACGTTGGGAGTTAATTTGTTTGTAATTGTATCAATATATACAGTAGGAACGCATAAAAACATTAGGAGTAGAAACCATGACAGGGGTCAACCTAATAATCTATCAAAAATGCCAAGAGTTGAATAAACTTCCTACAGCAGATTCGTTTTTTTGTGAAAGGAAAATCATGTTAATCGTTAATGCACAAAGTTTTAAATATTGGACCAGACAAAAACTCACCTCAACTTCAAAAACGACCACTTTACATTGCAAACTGTTGAGGATGTGGTGTCATCAGGAATTATTATCATAGGTTGATTGCTACTTTCTTTTACCAAGCGATGAAGAACTTAAAGAGTCATCAAATTGTCAACTACTGACAATATTTCATTTCAGTGATTTGGCCATGTATTTAGTTGCTTATTGCGTTGGCCTTTCTGATTATCCACACGTCCTTAAAGTTTTATTAAACTCGATACATTACATTTAAAAAGCAATTTTGAACCACTAATTTAAGAATGAATCAAACTATGGACGCATTGGCAATTGAATTGAATTAGCAAAATGTTCGAGCTGTATGAGATCAACACGTATAGATGGTCTGATTAAAAACGACGAAAATGTGAATGAGTACGTGTGTGCAAGTTTATCATTCATTTTTTAGACAAGTACTACAAAACTGATTTACTGAAGTGTTTATTGCTGTTCTTGAGGCTATCACTCAACCAATTTTAATAAAACTTTAAGAACTTGTAGCTAGTATAAAAGGCATTCAGATGATCAATAAAATATATGGTATGTAAGTTAAATCATATACATATTATTATAGAAACAGAAGTTCTTTTGGACTTAATATCCTCAGTTACTCTTAAAGAAGCAGATGATGTAGACAAAATATAAACATTCGAACTTAACTACGAAGTCAGCACGGGAGATCACTCTCGTCAACGCTTGAACTGGTGGAGAGAACGGCAGCATTGCGGACCAGAATGGCATAATGTCGTATTCAGTGACGAATCTCGATTCTATCTAGGCATGCACGATGGCCGTAGAAGGGTACGATGCCAGCGTGGAGAGCGACGCCATATTGGGTATGCTATTGAGGGGCATGTCCACAGGACTGTTGGAGTAATGGTTTGGGGGGCTATTGCTTATGGTAGCCAATCAACACTTTGGTTTATTCGAGGCAGTATGACAGCTGCGCGTTATGTTGATGATGTCCTACGAACTACTTTACTACCTTATCTAAATGACCGTCGAGGCATACTTTTTCAGTAAGACAATCGACGGTCCCATATTGCTCGCCGAAATATAGACTCTCTCCAAGAAGCAGGCGTTAATGTTTTGCTGTGGCTACTTGGTTCCCCGGATTTAAACCCCATCAAAAATGTTTGAGGTATCAAGGGGAGGAGATTGTCCACTTTTTACCATCCTCCACAAACTTTGGCGCAGTTAATCAACGAAATTCAACGAACGACATGGAACGAGGTGACATAAGCACGTATCGACCATCTCATTTTGTCGATGCCATCTACGGGGTCGTCAAGCATATTATTGATTTTTTTGTGTTACATGTTAATAAAATTTCTTGTAAATGTCATCGTTTTATTTCGAAAATCAAGTTACAGAAAGGATTCTGTCTGGGTATAACACTTCTAATGTCACTGCCTAGAGTTTCATAAATGTTATTTTAACAGGTATAAAAGTCAACTTTTAATTTAATATTTTTGATATCTGTATTTCGCACTGTCTTAATAATCGATTATATGTAAAGTAGCGTGCCGGAACAAAGAAGATGCTAGTATTTGTTCGGAAAGTTTAACGGAAGCATTGCTTGTAAAGCATTAACAACAGCAGTGCCTCGACATAATAAAATCCGGAAAACGGATTCGCGATGCATAATTTATATTGCATGTCTAGCATCTACTTGCATTTTGCTGGTACCGGAATATTTTCACAGAGATTTGCGTTATTTCAAGTATTCAGAATTTCTGAAAGGGGTAACTGGATATTTGAATAATATCTAGACGACTTTGCGGAGTAATATGTACTACTAAATATGTACTATGTTGCTTCACGATAAATGATATTGCTTTTAGTTGTAAATCGGATCTTGTATTTTACAAAATGGTAATATGTCTGAATTTATACATGCGGGCATATTTTCCTATTTACTCCGAACATTTGCATTTTCTAACGCATTTATTTCGTAACTTCGCTTGATTTTCTTCCTGATTATATTTGTTTTGGGTATACATACTTACGAGTTATTACTCTCAGTATACCCGAACTAATTTCCCTTGTTATGCATATACAATGAAATAGTGTCTAAACATCATTCATGATATTAAATATTAAACTACTAATCTGAGAACGATAGACTGTTCCCATGAAATTTTATTGCAGTTCAGTTTTTTCATCAAAGCCTAGTTCTGTAGCCAACATCAAACGCTCTGAAAATATACGCATAGGGCAGAATTACTGGCGCCAAATCGTCGCATCCCTGACAACATGGGGTCGCTTTGGTATGTTTAAATTGGGGGAGAAGAACCCTCAAAACATGCAATGGAGATATGAGGGTCCGTGTTTCCAAATAATATTTTACGTTTTCTAATGAATAATTACAAACGGTATACTATATGTACATATATAGAATATATAGACATACAAACTTGTAGATTTAGTTTACATATCTCTAATATTGTATGTATACTCTTGCTATTTTACTCATACAGCATAGATACCTACGTATGTACACTAGCAACAGATTCTAATTGTACCATCTAAAGCATAAAGTAGACGCTACATATGTAGGCGTGGATAGTATGTAGGTAGTTTATTACATGCATTGGCTCCGTTAATATATACATATATATATATATACATACAATGTTACCGACGGAACTGGCTAGTTAGACGTTTTCGGACTTAACGAACAACTTCAGTTTTAAAAATTTGGTTTCGCAATAATTTGGTACTCACTCTCTTTCTGACATATTTTCAAGTTTCTTGCACTTCCGGTTAACCGGAAGTCGCCCCAATTTTGTTATTTTAAATGGAACACCCTATATATTATTACGTTTTTGAATTCAACATCAAATTCAATGACGATTACAACTAGAGTTTCCTATACAACTGTTCAACTGTTTCTAAGGTATTACGATTTTTATAAAAAAATTGACATTTACATCGTTATATTTAACTGATTAATTGTCACTTACTGCAAGTACTAGATGTTTGATATTTTAAAACTGTCAAATACTAACATTGTTCCACCAACACGTAGTAACATTTTTTCTTTATATCACATAGGATGTTCAAAAATTTAAGCTGTATAAAACAATTTTTAAAGTTATAAAACTATTTTTTTTCAAATAGAACACCCTGTATATTTTGACGCTGTTGGACGCAGTACCAAATTATTGCGAACCCAAAATTTTCAAAACTGAAGCGTTTCGGTAAGTCCGAAAACTTCTAGCTAGCCAGTTCCGTGGGTAACACTGTATAGACAGATGCACGGTCTTTTTTCATATATTTTTAATAATGTTTTTGCTAGAGTTACGAATGTGCTTAATGAATGCATCTGTTATTTGCCATGTTTGCGTAAACACAGGACTACAAAAAAAGACGCATTCAGTATTTCTGGAATTTTTTTTTATGAACCTACCACAGAGTTATTGATAAGTAGAGCAGACCAATTTCCGTGCGCGCATTGCTAGACAAGGATAGCAAATCTATAAACTACCTACAAGTCCTACTAGATGGCAGCACGTACTTTTATATTATTTTAGACAATGCCTAGAAGATCTTGTTCGATAAAAGGATGTGAAGACCCAGAGTCGTCAAGACATTCATTGCCTAACCCTGTGAAATACTCAGATACATTTGCACACTGGGTTACAGATAGAGATAAATTTGCCATCAGCATTACACAGGCTCATATGAGATCCTGTATTATGTTAATGGAAAAATACGATTTTCCAAGTAAATTGCTATCAAGCAAAGGTAAAAATTATACATATTAAGAAATACTGTACTATAATATCTGAAAATAGATAAGTAATTAAATTTAAATTCGCAATATAAATTTAAAAGGGATTTTTTAAATTCCCGCATTTACTATTATTAGTACCTGCAAGTCCTAAGAGATGGCGTAACAACACTAGTACAAAACTGTATACGTTTCCACTCTACACTATGTTACTTAGTGTAGAGTGGAAACGTATACAGTTTTGTATATAGCAGGCATGGGAGTGTAATTCGTAATATATGTATTAGAATATGCTATAGCATATTCACATGCCTGCTGTCATGGCGCGCACGGAAATTGGTCTGCTCTATTGATAAGTATTGATAAATGAACCACCCACGTAAATTTCAACAAATATTTCATCTGGAAAGATGAATTATTAGACACTGTGGTATATAAAGGCAAGCAGTAAGCAAATTTTTCTTCCTTATGAGTTTCTTATGAATAATCGTGATTCACTGAACTTAGAAAGTTGGATTTAAATTTTTTAGATTAATTAATAGTTACGTGGATGCAACATAAATACAATATGATGACAATACAGGACCGGGCACGCGCAATTGCTATGTTGGATAATGGTTGGAGCATACCTACGTGCTGTAGCGTGTGAATTTGGTGTAAATCCAAATACTCTTTTTTGTTTAAAGAGAAAATGGGAAATATCGAACACAGTTGCAAATGAATCAAAAACTCCAAAACAAAGAATATGTACTGCTTATCAAGACACGACGGTAAGGTAGTTTTATGCAGAGCATCCCTTTACAAGTTGGAAAGAAGCCATTGACGAGTTTACTTTCCAAAGCACTCCAAAGACCCATACGCGATTAGTTACCTGTCTTTCTAACTCTAGGCTTCGGCCAGAATATATCCATCCACAAAACAAAAGTGGACGATTTTCTGTAGCAGGGTGGGGTTGGATATCATACCCAGGACGATTTGGGATATTAATATATAATGGGCACTTAACAGCTTTACAATATAGAGATGTTTTAGAGAATGAATGCCATCAGTAACATTCCTTTATAATCGGTTTAAATTCCAACATGATAACTCTCTCATACATACTTCCAATGTTGTCCAACAATGGATTACCGACAATAATGTGGAAGTATTAAATTCGCCGAAGCCCCGACCTTAACCCGATTGAAAATCTATGGGATTATATAAAAGAAAAAGAATGAGAGAAAATGTCATAGAACGAAGAGACAGAAATCTACTGTGGCAACAAATTGTGCATGAATGGGAAGTAGTGAGCGAGCAATATTGCCACACATTAATAGAGTTTATACCGTCAGGATTGGAAGATGTAATTCAAAATAATGGCGGATGGACGCATTATTAACAAGCATTGGTGACTATCTCGATGAAAATTAAAAAATAATAGTCCTTTCATTGTTATTTTAATACAATCACAAACATATGTAGATATTGAAAATAGTTTTATTTAATGTGAAATAGAATTTTTTAAAGCGTGTATTCTTCGTAAAAATAACAAACAATGTTGCTGTTTAGGGAACCATAAAAATACAACTGTTAATAGAATCTGTAGTAATGAATTAGGGGGTATAGGATACTGAATTGATTGAATGAAATTTCACAAAAGTTCATTCATGGCCTGATTATTTACAATAAATTTCTCCTTAGTTTATCTGCTATTGGATGCACAACCTAATTCGTAATTTTAGTTATAGTCTTTTGCCGGTCCAATTAACGCAGATATGCCCACTGTACAGCAGATAGAACAGTTAGTAACTAGTTCAAATTTGACTAATTTCAAATGTCAATGATTTTCATGCTGCGTACATGCATTCAATAAGATGCAGTGGTTGTGAATGGGTGCAAAAATTTGCGATTGTTAGTAAATGGTGTCAATTATTTATTATTATTGTAATATTATCAAATTGTCGTTATGGCGGAATATGGCATACGCCTTGCAAGATAAGTAATTTACGTATGTATAGAGATAACTTATTATTTGTTTGTACACCAGGATTAGAATTGCCACCATGCTATTTGTGCAAAATGCCAAGCACACTACTTCGAGGGGACACATGTCACGTAATGAAGGCATCGACGTTTGCTTTGACCGTATGGACCATTTCGTGATACCGCAGAATAAACAAACTCCATGTGTCTGCTGTCATGAGCAAGTTACCATTAGGTGCATGAAGTGTAACAAAGGCCTGCATGTAAAGTGTTTTTGATATATCATACACAATATATGTACCTATGTAATATGTATTTAATTTCGTTACCGTCATTATGCCCACAATACTATACGTACCTCGGCCTAAATTTTCCATTTTTAGAATGAACTTTACATATTTTTTTCTGATAAACATGTTTGTATATACCGTGAACACAAGTCCTTAAAAAATCACAAAATACCTGCCTTATTTTTATAGGCATATCTGGGTTAAGAACTCTTATTTCTGTTTTGACGTTGCTTAAAATTTGCTTTAGTTTGCGTATTTGTCTAAATGTTAAATGTCTCAAAATTTTCGTTGTTCGAATAGATATTTTCAGAATCGCACTACAGAATTTCAGGTATATTTTCTCGCTTAGAGATCAGTAGCACATGTATGGACACAAGGGAAGATGTGATTTATCCAAAGTTTTAGTGTATTAATGTGCTATAATATGCGGCTTAATAGAGAATATCGTTTCTGCAAGTTTTTTCTATCATACCTTTAATTTGAGCACATTATACCTATCGTTACAATGATATGTATGTTATTCAACATTATCGACCGAAACCGTGGAATTTAGTTCGATTTTGCTGTAATTGGTTTTTGTCGTCGTTCATTACAGTGAAAGTCAATTGTCACAAAACCACTGCAAAAGTGCCTCACGTCTAACACAGTATGTAGCATCAATGATATATTGGCGTAAGTCTTATACAACCTCACAAAAAGAAATCGAGCAGATTTATGACCCAGATTGCAGGACGCCTGTTCTGGGGCTTTCGCGTTCAATTCATCTAATTGTAAGATATGGGGCAATTAAAAAGTACTACTCCTTTAAAATGTCGTGTAAGCAAACTATATTTTTCAGCGAATGTCAAGCAGTACATCGTTCAAATATTGCATATTGTATACCGGTCGTTTTGAGTCATAGGATATTTAAAGCGGGGAGGAGTTGAAGGGAGCTACGTCCCCACCAATATTGTAGAGTACACCGTTCATAGACTCATACGCGTCCCCACTTCTTAGCGAATTTTCATACCCCTTACCTCTTCCCGGCTTTATTTATCCTATTTCTCAAAAAGACCGGTATGTGTTTTGCAATATTTCTAGAAGCGTATCTCCTAAATTATCTGCTCCTACGCTTACCGAAAATCTATGCTGACACAAATGCGGATTGGCATAACAGCAATAATCACCATTATGGTAATTCATATTGCCATATCTCGCAAAAGTGCATTAATCGATAAATAAAACGTTTGCACTTTTAGTAATAAAACACGTAGGGGACGATTATTGTGAGTCAAATCTTACATATGCTAAATATGATACGGGTGTAATGCATTACCTCTGTATCGTACTGCGAGATTTCCTACCTGTCTTGTTGCATCTAGTGCACTTACACCTGGATTTCTCTTAATAAGATCTAAGAGCTCTTGTTGAGCGTGTTGAACTCTCTAGGGCTCTTCACGTCTACGATGTTGGTCAATTGGTACCAATCTATCTGTATCGCTGACTTTGAATACGACATCAATCAATTATGTTCCTACATGTGAAACGGCTACGCTTAAACATCTCATTTTTTATTATTTGCTTCAGTCACTGTAACTATGTAGGTGATGTGATAAATTGTATAATTGTGTTTGCTTTTTGTTTTGCTTTTATTTTCCCACATTATACCATCGTTTGTAATAGCAGACTGCGCTTGATGTATTGCAGTACATAAAGCGTTCATTTGAAAACTTCCACC
>SMLS01061437.1:0-21201 GCA_004785975.1 Popillia japonica
AAAAAAAAAAAGAAATAATTTTTTTTGTAACACATTAAACCGCCTTAAATTAATAATAATAATAAAATAATATAACTGTGATAAGTCCCCCAAAAATTCAAAACAAAAAGGTAAATAAAATATACAATCATGGACTGCAACTGCAAAACGCTCCCGAACCACATCAAAACGACAGACCTAGACAGGAAGGTCCTCCGGGAAACCCTATATTCCGAAATTTTCCAAAGGCACCGCAGATCCATATTCGCCCTGGGCTCCTTCTTGAGGATGTTGAAGAGCAAGAAATCCAACTACAACGTCATCAAGCAGGACGGCGAATCCGAATGAAAGACGATTTTTATTTTAATTTTGTAAATATTTAAGGTAAGTCTAATCGAATTAAGAAGTTTTATGTAATGTTTCGCAGTAGAACTTCCCCCCGCGTATCCCCCTCTCGATCTAACCCCTTGGGGCTTCAAAATATCGATTGACGTACATATACGTGTCTATTGTAACCTGGAAATGTATATTAGAGTGCGACGCTGTTTTTAGTACCATTATCGGAGGGTTATTGTGTGTCTCTGCTAAGATGTTCGACAGCTTCGATAGATAAAATCGCCATAGAGCTCTATTTTTAGGTGGTTCAATTGTTCCTAATCAAATTGTACTATTAAGTAATTTTTTCGTTAAAAAAAAGCGCTATTTTAAACAATATTCAGGCTATTAAACGAAAAATGACGTAATAATGACTGTAAATCGACTGATAAATGACGTAATTTTATTAATCCGCGAGATAATCACGTAAAAGTTGTTTAAACTTGTTTCTATTGTCACCTCCCTTTCCCCGTAGCTGGTGGGTAGATTTCAGAACAAAATAGCTAATTCTGACGTCCTTCTTCGGTCATTTTTACGTCTACGCCTGCATATAAACTCTATATGACGTTGTAAAGTGTTTAAACCGTTGTATTAAGCTTAATAGTTGTTTAGCAACCAAAAGAAATCTGTATATATAAGTACATAACCAAATTGTGACGTCAAAATTATGTCATTTTTCTATTTAGGTAAATTTCGCCAATCTAAAGCATGTCTGCGCTGTTACTCGTTGATTTTAGAATAAAATAGGTTCAGAGAACATTTTTAAATCTACTTAGGCAGAAAAAAGCTAATTCTGACGTCTTTTTTCGGTCATTTTTACGTCTACGCCGTTATATAAATTCTATATGACGTTATAAAGTGTTTAAACCGTCGTATTAAGCTCAATTTGGTATGAATAATAGTTTTTTAGCAACCAAAAGAAATCTGTGTAAGTTCATAACCAAATTCTGACGTCAAAATTACGTCAATCTTCTATTTAGTTAGATTTAGCCAATCTAAAGCGTTTCTCCGCTGTTACTCGTTGATTTTAGAATAAAATAGGTTCAGAGAATATTTCTAAATGTACTTAGGTAGAAAAAAGCTAATTCTGACGTCTTTTTTCGGTCATTTTTACGTCTACGCCGGTATATAAATTCTATATGACGTTATAAAGTGTTTAAACCGTCGTATTAAGCTTAATTTGGTATAAATAATAGTTTTTTTAGCAACCAAAAGAAATCTGTGTAAGTTAATAACCTAATTGTGACGTCAAAATTACGTCAATCTTCTATTTAGCTAAATTTCGACAATCTAAAGCGTTTCACCGCTGTTACTCGTTGATTTTAGAATAAAATAGGTTCAGAGAACATTTTTAAATTTACATAGGTAGAAAAAAGCTAATTCTGACGTCTTTTTTCGGTCATCTTTTTGTTTGCAACGCCATAGAAAGTCTACATAACGTTTTAAACTGTTTAAACCGTCGTATTAAGCTTAATTTGACGTAATTAAGGTTTTTTTTTAAGTAATCGAAATAAATAGATTTAGATTTCAGCAAAATTACGTCAGTTTTTAGTCATTAGACGATATTTTGTGCTAATTTAAGAGAATTAAGTCGTTTTTTAGCGTACATCATTTCTTTTATTTAATTTTATTCTTCTTATTTCAGGTTCTATCCTATTTTTAAGCAATTACATCCTCCCTAAAAGATGTGGAACTTATTTTCCTGCAGAATTAATGAAGCAACCACCGTCCTGAATCTCCAGAGAGGAAAAGTTCCCCCCCAAAATATATTATTTAAACGTGGAAAATTTGAAAGAAGGCTGATAAGATCTAAAGAATTTATTTTTAACCTTTTAAAGATCGGTTTGCTATGATTATTATACAGTCACTCACGTTTTATATCCCGCATTTTTGTATATTTTTAAATAAATAAATCTCATGCACCGTTTGGATTTACCAACTTGTAAAAATTAAAAAAAAAATCTACATTATGTAAAATATTATATATAAATATTAATGAAATTTATGGAAATACCTATACATATATAAATAATAAATGATTGTTATGACGTAATATCTGCTGTACCACCAGAAGCTTGTGTAAAATGCAAAAATAAGACTCTTTTATAATAAAGATTTTTCTAAAATTATTTTTTTTATTAAACGAAAAAAAAATTAGAATAAATGGGGGTACCTTGCTGAATTGTCCCAAGACGTATTTCAAGATATTCTTGGGGCAATCGTGAATTAGCGGCTCCAAGGCCGACATCATCATGCATTTCTGCAGGCATTGCTTCAACGTGATCTTGCTCTTGTATTTCAAATCCTCGGACGTATTAATGGCGGTGTAATACTTCAATAGGATCGGGAAGACGCCGGCGGCGGCCACAGCCTTCGAGTGCTCAGGACTGTGTTTACCGATTTGCCCCAGCGCCCAGGCGGTTACCGAAAGAGTGGCGTCATCCTTGCAGGTGTCCAATATTTGACGTAATTGTAGGATGCCTTCGCAGCCGATCACCGACATGGCTATCAGATCCGAATGCCCTAAATACGTTTGTTTAAGGTTGAATTTGTTATGGGGGATTTTGAGTTTCGAATTTTGCGCGATAGAAACGTAATATACAGGGTAACACAATTTGAGGTAAAAAATCGAATTCATTCATATTAAAATATGCATAAAGCGATGCAGCACCAAATGTATAAATGAAATAGCACCATTCATTATAAGCGGACTTTATACTAAGATTGCATCATTACTGTTGCCAGTCCGATTAGACGTAGCCGACCAGTAATGAGGAGCTCGTTTGTCAATTATTGCGTCTTAACTGCAGGCAATGTATTAATTGGTAATTTGGGTTTCGAACGGTTGTGCGTCACGATTACGCGTTATACAGGGTGATGTAGAAAGCGGTGCCTCCTCGGAATTGATGGGAAGGATATAATTTAGTTTTAGGATGTATTTGAAATTATTTATCATATCTGCATGTTAGAATGCAGGTATGGACGTGTAGTAGGAACGATAATTTAGATTCAGAATTTAATCATATGAGGTAGCGACATTGTCTGGGATACGAGAACGATTTAGTTCAATTAGAACATGATTATTAGGATATTAAGTAGGGTTTGGTCAATCAAACGAAACCTTCCTGATATCGCTACGTGAATGTAAATTTCAAACAATATCGGTGCCGGTGGTATTGTGATGGAGATCTGCGGAGCTGTCATATTTTGTGACGTCATGTGGAGAAACAAGCTAAATAAATAGGCTGAAATTATTATAATAGAAGTAATCGTTTAAAAAAAATTAGAAAAAAAATCATGCAGTAACTGATGGAAATAAAAGCCGTTTTAATCGAATCAACTCTCGAAAAACTCCATACTGACTGATGCTGATTAAGTTTTTGATGTTCGCGTGAAATTAGGCAACAACTGATTTAATTTGATTAACCAGCCTAGTTCATATCCATGATGATAACGCAACCTTTATATTTTAAATATAACTCCCAATTTAACACGTAAAAGGAGATCTGGGAAAATCTCGGTGTAGGAGAAGAAATAGAAAATGTAATTTTAAATCTCCCCCGCATGTTTGACCTGTCAATTCCCTTTCACAAACCTCCACCTATACGGCGGTAACATACAGAGGTGAGGAATAATTTGAGATATCTCCAAAACCGTTAAATTTAATACATACATCATTTATTCTATTTTTCTATTCTATTTATGGAGCAGCCTGTATAACATATTCAAATCTGCACCCGCCTATATTATCACCTGAGAGGACGCTGCTAGCTTCGCGTAGGATCCCACGATTGTTGTATTTCGCCCTCATCGAGATAATGGGGCTTATATCTGGAGATAATATACCGAAATGTCAAAATTCACAAACGCACCTAAATGCAGTGGTGAGAATAAGTGTAGGTTATTTGTTATTCTCCGTTTAAATTTTGATAGTACTCAATAGGAACGAAATATTTTTTTAGATAATAATTTCTTGCCGCATATAAAACTTTGAGAACGCTTTATTAACTTTTCAATACAATGAATTTAAAAAAAATGCACTTTTTTTTTTAAACAAAAAATATAATTGTGAATAAATTTAGGTTATATTTTTTATTTCTTTAATCATTTAGTAAGGAGATACTTTTACCGGTAATTTTAATAACTTCCTGTGTAGCCTGCGAAGTACACTTCCAATTAATTTATCCAACACCATTTCCAAGCTTTTCCCAAGCCTCTACAATTCAGCGTTTTAATTCTGCCCTGGTTTGAATTTCTGGTCGACTAGCGGTCGTATACATTTCGAGATAGTATCGCACAAAGATTGTCGATGGGATTCAGATCAAAGTTGAATGCCGGCCATCTCAAAAGTTTAATCCATGGTCTTCAAAAAATGTTTTTGTTGAAGCTGCCCTAATATACGGGTGGGTTATCTTATTGGAATATGAAGTCATCGTCTGCGGATATGGTGATAAAAAAAGGTGTTCCTCTAAATTATCTTGGTATTTTCTGGGAATTTATTTGGGCACATCCACAAAAGCTATCCCACGTTTGCGCACCTTTTCTTAAATGCCGCCCATATTATAGTAGCACCACTTCCCAAAGCAGGACGAGGCAAAACTTTTCTCTCCTATCTTAGATCGTGCCTTAATAGTAATTGAATCCATCACGCCTGTTTAAATTAAATTTATTTCCTTCACTGAATAGAATTACGTGGTCAAACAATTCTCCGCAATTAACATAATTTTTTGCAAAACTGTGACGCTTTCGTAATGGTGGTTCCTTTCTGATTGCATTTTGAGGTATTTGTGGCGACCTCCCGTTGTAATCGATTTCCAAGTGGAAGACTAGGAACACATTTTAGATTCACTCTCCTGACAGTTTCCGAAGAAGAAGCTCCTGTTGATAAAACTCCTCACAAAACTACCCCCGCTTGGTTTCATCAGAGAATCTGGACGGTCTTCCTGGTTTATCGCGTAGTTTTTAACACCCTTTCCTAGAAAGGTACCCAACGATATTTTGCGAACGATTTAGTCTGCGGATCAGTTAAATCTGTGTCATTCCGCAATATCTTAAGCCGATTATACGCCGCCTCTCAAGATGTGACAATCCTATTCCACGCGGCATAATTAGACAAGTTAAAATTATTTTTTTATAGTAAAAAATTAAACTGACTGATCAAAATTAATGTTTCGTTCGTGTGTTTCTGAATTCCAACCGCATACACTGAAGCAAACAAGGAATAACCTATACTTTTTCAGAAAGTAGTCCGAGAAATTTGGTCGTGCCACCCGAGAAACCAAAAAGGGATATTTTCTGCTCTGTGGTCAAAATATATTTTACTCGTAAAGCGATCATCTTTAGCAGCTGCGATAGAATTTGTCGCCTGCCTGATTTCTTCGTACAAAATTAAACCGCGTGTCGTTTGAGGTTAAAAGCTGGTCGGTGTGATAAGCGATACATCAGTAAAATTTTAAAATGTATCTAAATAGGCGTTAGCCTTGCGGAAAGATTAATTGATAAGCGCTCAATTACATACCCGCAAACAGTGGAGTTGCAAGAAAATTTCTCTGCACACAGCAGCGGGTTTCCCACCTACTGGAGTAACTAACTCAAAAAATAACATTCCGCACGAATTAAAGCCGCATTAAGCGGATATTTTTTCCGAGAAAGAAATTGAAATTACTTCGTAATAGAGCTGGAACGCAATACCAGAACTGTTCTCTTACAAGGTCACTACCGGAAGAAGGATGAAATTTAATATACCTACCCTGTATATCACACTACTATGACGCGGTTAAATCGCAATAGCCTTCAATATAATTTAAAATCAAAATTAAATAAATCTACTGGTGACCTCACCGGCGATAAATCCGCAAGCCGTAATACACGGGACTTTAGACTCCTCAGTAGGTTGGGCGATACATTCAACGATAGCACCGATACCTCCCGTATTCACGACGAGCTGCGCTAACTCCAGAGAATGTTTGACCACATCCCTAACCAGAGCTGCAGCGTTCTTCCTGACGATCGGGCAACCGTGCGCCATATGGATCAGGACGCTGGGGAATATCTCGGCTTCAACCACAACCTCGGCTAATTCCATCGTGTGCTTGGCAATGCTGCTGAGAGCGGCTAGAATTTGCCGTTTCAGCTTCTCGTCGGGGTTATTTAGACTCTTCGCTAAATGAGGGACAGCACCGGCGTCCACCACGCTCTGAGCTAATTCGACAGAATGTTTTGCTATGTCGGACATGGCGCTAGCCCCAATTTGGCGTAAGGCTAATTCGGGTTCTTGCAAGCATAGTACGAGGAGGGGTAGTGCCCCGGTATCCACTACGTTTTGAGCTAGATTGGGGCTGTGTCTCGCTATATAACCGAGGGCCCAAGCAGCATTCTCTTTAACCTATTGTTTTAATTAGATTTGATTTAATTGAATTAAATTAATTAGAAAAAGAACCTACAATTGGTTCGAAATCTTCCAAGCAAATTATTAAAGCTTCCAAGGCGCCAGAGCACGTCACAACCACGTTAGCCATCTCAGCGTCGTGCTTGCAAATGGAGCGTAACACGAATAAAACAGCTTTTTTGTAATATTTCTACATATTTAGAAAAAAGGAACAAAATATTGAAGACATCAAGATAAAAAATTTAACAAATTTGGGACTCACATTCTTCTTATCGATATTTCGTATAAGCAGGGGGATAAAATCCTGATTTAAGATCTCTTGCGCCACCTTAACGTCATGATTGACTAACCGTCCGAGGGCTATAATGGCGCACTGTTGTATCTGCACGCAGATATCGGTCAATAGCGGCCGTAAAAGCGCTGGAAATCGGAAATGATTAAATTAAACTTATCTGTGTAGGAGGGAATTACCTAAAACGTGAGCCTGATTTAGTATGTCAACATTTTGCGGGCGTATAGCCAACTCGGCTATATTCTGAACGAAAGCCACGCGTTCCTTCTGGTACCTATCGAAAACTTGCAAAATTGAACGCGCAGTCATCCTATTTAATAATTACTTTCGTAAAATTGAACTCTAATATGTCAGAATTTGAATTTATTTAAACACAATCAGTAGGTGCCAACTCACTTTTTTGCCCATTTTGGCAGGAGCACCAATCTATACACCTAGCGGAGAAAAATAGCACTAGAACGTCAACAAATCTGAAGGTTATGTTATGTATGGACTTTCACCAATAGTTTTTTATTATTAAATAAAATTAAATTTAAATCATGGCAATTAATTTAGGTTCAAGAAAAATTAACCCTAATCTAATTTTAAACAGATATTTAATAGGAAAAGTAAGTATTTTTAAGTTTTTATCAGGATATAACCTCACATTTTAGGCAACATATTCTTCGAATAAATCGGGAGAAATCCCTCAAAATTCAATAAAAAATCTAATCTCCGCCGATGCCCAGAAAGAGAACGGCGTAATTTACGACAAAAAGCCCTTCAAAATAGCTTTAGAAGCTGGTAAATCTCGATATCAATTTTAACCTGCGTAATCCTCTCGGAATCATTTCCAGGTAAAAGATACTCATGGTGTTTGTGCGGGAGATCGAAGAATCAACCTTTCTGCGATGGTACCCATAAAAATCAGCAGCTCAGGATTAAATTGAAGTAATTTAAATTAAACCCCATCACAGTACATAATTTACAATGAAACTATTTCCGTTTTAGACCGATACGATTCGAGGTAGATAAATCAAAAGATTATTGGCTGTGCAATTGTAAACATACTAATAATAGGCCATTCTGCGATGGGACACACAAGCTTCCGTTAGTTCAAGAGGGTACATCGATAATTCGGAACTAGTCCGTTTGTTGTATTTCCAATCGTAGCCGATAAATAAACACGTTAAACTAAGCATATCAGTTTTAATTTATTTACATACAATTATAATCGTAAAATAACTATTTACAACCATTTCGATCCTATTTTAATCAAGAAAAAACTAACTCGTACTCTCCGTTTTACTCTTATCCGTATCCGGTTCACTAAACTCCATATCGATTCTCTCTTTCGCTCTAAAAATCTTCGATTGAATGTAAAACGATCCACCATTCGACTTCTCGTTAGCTTTAAATAGCACCTCGTATCTCCTAGTAATTTCGTCCTTATCTAAATTACTAACATTCAATATTTGTTTAGCTTCCTCTAACGTGATTCCAGTTTTAACGTTTGATAAACGTTCCGCTCTAGTTTTACTGCTATTACCCAATCTTCTAGCTGCATCTTGCGAGGCCGCGATCTCCTCTTTAACCGCCCTCGCGAAAGCCCTAGCTACAATTTGCGAACCAGCTAGTATGATTTGAGCCAGATATTTTGCCATAATACGATTTTATCGCAATAAAACGGAATTATAATTTGATTCTAACCTATATCTAAACGAAAAATATTTTGATTTTGACATTTGACGGTTTTAGCAATTATAGTGAAGTTAGCTCAATAAGGTCATCTCGACAAGGTTAACCAACTTAAAATTAATTAAATTACTAAATTAACGCCATCTCGACAAGGTTAGCCAACCTCAAATTAATTAAAACATTAAACTAATGCTACGAGTCCGCCGAAATTAAAAATTTTAAAATTGTGCCGTGTCCCACTTTTAATTTAACGAGGAAAACGTACAATCTCCTGTTTAAATCGTTAAATCGACGAACTGAACTCAAACAATGTAAAAAAAGGAAAGTAAAAGCAATTTAATTCACGGATCACGAGGATATTTTCATAATTTATACTACCTTCTGCTCCGGTAATAGGTGATAGGTCCGCGCGAATCGCAGATGAGAATAAAATGGGTTTGAAAGTAGTAAACTCGCACATATATACATGAGTTATAATCAGCGAATGCCGGTCAGTTTTGTGTTAGAAAGGATAAATCGCTTGTATTCTAATATTGCGAAGTAATAGGCGTAAATGAAAGTGAAGATCAAGTATGCGCGCATCTCCGTGTAAATAAACATCGGAGAAAAATGGTTTTCCGTAAATTTTTTTACGCAGTGTTGTTTTTCGTGAACGTTGAGGGTGAATTTAATACACAGGTACGTCATTTATCACCTATTTTAAAGGAAAAATAGCAATTATTTCGAATTATACGTCATATTTTGGTCATTTTTAATCTAGGAGATCATACGAATTCTATAAACACGTCACTTATTGATCAGGTTTCGTCAGTGCACAATTTTTTGCACAAGTAAACAAAAAAAATATTGTTAAAGCATATTTAGGACGAGAGGGTGACTTTAGGGAAAAATTATTTGACTTTTTAGAAACTATAATAGAAGTATTATTCAAATAGATCGAAAAAACAAAAGCCTTCTATCCAAAAATAAACAAAAAGTAGATTTAGGATAAAGAGGATACATTCAAGAAGAAAATATTTAAATTAGTATTTATTTAAAGAAATTTTGGCATCATATATTGGTAATTTTTTTCATCTTGGAGGTCAAATGGAGATACGTCATTTTTTGGGCAGATTTCGTCAGCGAGGTCTGACACACATCCCCATAGATAAATACATTTGTAGTGCTGTTTTTTCATAAAATTACTCATCTTTTTATGTACATAACTCGAAGGAACTATTTTTAAAGCGAATTTAGGAAAAGAGGGTGAAATTAGGGAAAAATTATTTGGCTTTTTAGACACTATAATGGAACTATTATTAAAATAGAATATAAAAACAAAAGCCTTCTATAAAAAGAAGTAAACAAAAAGCGTATTTAGGAAAAGAGGATAAAGTTAGAGAAAAATTATTTAAATTTTTAGAAACTATAATGTAAGTGTTATTAAAATAAGTCATAAAAACAGAAGCCTTCTATCGAAAAAATAAACAAAACAATAGAATAACGGCACCAATCTAAGTAATAATACCGCGGATGCAATTTAAATCAGCGCGATATTACTTATTGTTGTATGCAATAAATTTCTAATTACGCAGATCTTGCGTTTTACCCAACTTTCACAATAATCTAAGGAAATCGTTCTCCGCAACGCTATGTGAAATGATTATTAATATAAAACATACAGCATCTGCTTAACGAGATTTCAATAAACATTTTAATTCTAATTCCTGGCTATTTGTGTCAATATTATTGATGTAACTTTCTATACGGCGCACACCCACATCACGTTCGGCCAGTGAACTTTTATTTTTCCCAATTTTTTCCTTAAAAAAATGATTAATATACGTTAGGCGGTTATAGCAGTACCATCACTTCTATATTAGGAAGAATTTACATGCAAGAAACATGTTTATTAGTTATGTAACGCAAGAATTTTGCAATCTTAAGGAATGTAAAATACAATTCCGCATTTTTTTTATTTCAGTATAAGATGCAACTATTCCGAGAGAATTTAATGCCGCAGTTCGGCGGGAAAATCCCCGAAACAGCTTTCAACAGGGATAGACTCACATTGAACCGTTTCAATCAAAACGGCTTGTATTCTTCGGACGGGGAATATATAGAACAGAGACCTTTAATCTACCATAACAAGCATTTAATTTATAACACATTAAAAGTAAACCTACCCGGAAGGATGCATCATAACGTGAAAAGTTTGGACACCAATTATTTAGTGAGGGAACCTGTCAAATATAACCTACTACCAACTTTAGTTTATCATAAATTCCCATCATCCCCGATTTTGTCGTTGAATTTGTTGCGGAACAGGAAAAGGAAGCAAAACAATAGTTTGTGGAATAATTTATCCCCCGAGCAGGTAAATTAAATCAAATAGATAAAAAAAAAAATTTAAGGGATAATTTTTTTTAGATTTTAAAGGATATGAAACCACATCTTCACTACATTTTGCACCGAGATGACTAATAACTTAATTAAAACCAATTTTTAATTTAAATATGTAATTAAAATTATTTTTTTTTTATTAAAAACAATCCTTCACTCTGTATAATTTATTTTACTTATATAGGATTTTAGGTTGGCGCACCTGATTATCGCCAACTTCATGCTAAAACTCCAAACTGTCAATTTTGACAATTGACAGATTTGAGTAACAAATTATACCAGTTAATTAGATTTTTTTGAATTTTTTTAATCGATTTTAGCAGATTTTTATAATTATGGAAGTTCTGTAAGTCCTCCCTAAACATATTTAACCAAAATTAAATTTAAATTCTCTGTAGAATCCCAGATATCGAATCAGGTACCGAAGTCTGCCTTTACAATTTGAAAGGAAGGATTAAGTATTATCCAATTGTTAATTAAAAAATTAAATTAATAAAATTGAATTCGATTCTAGGCATGTTCGAATATATAAATGCCTAATCTGCCAAGAGCGGCTCGCAAATAAGGAAGCTCTAGCCGAGCACAAATTGACCCATTCCGATCACAAACCGTTCGAATGCCCTCATTGCGTATATAAATGTACGCTAAAGGATATCTTGCGGAATCACATCGAAATACAGCACGGGTTTAAAGTGAAACGCAACGATATTTTTCCTTTTAAGAAATACGAAGCGTAATACAATTAAAATTGAAATTTAATTAATTAATTGCCAATTTTCCCGCAGGATGATTACAGAGTATAAATGCACGATTTGTAAACAACAATTCGATTCGAAACGGACATTACACGAACATTTTCGCATCACCCCGACATGTCAGAAGTATTCCTGCCCGCATTGCGAGAATCGCTCTAAGAATTTGATAGCGATACGAGAAGAAATGTAAGATTAAATTAAAGCAATCAGATTAATTTAATTAATTTATTTTATAAATTTATAGCAATTTCGTCAAGGATGAACCGATCAGCGAGGAAGAGAATGAGAATATTGAAGGTGACGGACCGATTTCGATGAGTGACGCTAGAAAAATGTAAATTTTACTAGAATATTAATTTAAACCTAATTACATTATATTTCTAGAACGATTTATCGCTGCACGACATGCTCGAGACAATTCCATAGTAAAAGCACGCTATATAGGCACAATTTATCTCATATCGGGTCAAAACCGTTCGGTTGCCCCCAATGCGATTACCGCAGCACTTTACGAGGTATAATGAAGAACCATTTAGAAATCCGGCATGGTATCTCGATGAAAATTACTGATATAGCCCCCGATAAAAAGGATAAAATGTAAGATTTGTATGCGCAACAAATTAGACGAATTTAACGAATAAAATTAACACAACAGGTTTATCCGAGCTTATATGTGCACGACATGCAATAAAGTAATGTCGAGTAAGGAGAGCCTACAGAAACATATGATGACGAACAAGACCTGCAAGCCGTTCCGGTGTATGTTCTGCGATTACCGCAGCTCGTTAAAGAGTACGATGAAACGACACATACAAGGTAAACATAAACGCACTGTGAGTAGTACGAATATAATCCCTGTGACGAGCTGCAATGGGTAAGTTCAATTCTACTAACTCGTTAGTAATAAATCATTTACGGTGTAGATGTAGGGAAAATTCACAAACGGATGATGATGACGAAGCTGACGTAAAGATGGATATAGAATCGAGCGAAATGTGAGTGAGCACAGGGATAAGTTGATTTCGTCACACTAATAAAATAATTTCATTTTTGGAAATCGTAGCATACCAGGAGTTTCGATTAAGGAGGAAGTTATAGATTACGAGGAAGAATTCGAAATTAAATTGGAGCAACCTAAAATTGAAGTTAAAACGGAAAGTAGTCCTCCAAGAGGAATAGAGTAAGACCATTTTTATTTTTTCTTATTTGCAAGATAAATATATTTGTTTGCTTCCGTTAGAGACATCCGGATCAAATTAGAGTTCGAAGATTCCAATGATACAATGCAGGAGTATAAATATATAACTAACGAGGTTATCGATATCAAAAAGGAAGAAGATGTAACGTTATTATCCCAGGAAGATATTAAAATTGAATAATATAATTTTGTATTATCGTAATTGTAATACCTACAATAAATTATGTTACAATATTTATTAATTTCGATAAAAATGGGAAAATTACGTCAACAATTGGTGATTTTTTAGTCTGCAACGTCATTATTTCGTCATAAAATGTACTAATGCAGTGATAAAAGGAGAAAATCTAGTCAAAACAATTCAATCGTGGAATTTAAGCAGAAAATAGAGAATTTTGGTCGAATAGACGTCATTATGTAGACATTGCGTCAATTTATTCATAGTGGTAATAGGGTTCACAGGTCATTATTTCGTCATAAAATATACTAATGAAGTAATGAAGAGAGAGAACGTACTAAGAACAAATAAATTGTTAAATTTAGGCGAAAAATAGTATTTTGGTCGAACAGACGTCATTATTTAGTCATTGCATTTATTTATAGGGTTTAGAGGTTATTATTTCGTCATAAAATATACTAATGAAGAGAGAGCATGTAGTTACAACAAATAAATTGTAAAATTTAGGCGAAAAATAGTATTTTGGTCGAATAGACGTCATTATGTAGTCATTGCATTGATTTATTTATAGTGCTAATAGGGTTTAGATGTCATAGTTCGTCATAGAATATACTAATTAACTAATGAAGAGAGAGAATGTAGTGGCAAGAAATAAATTGTAAAATTTAGGCGAAAAATAGTATTTTGGTCGAATTGACGTCATTATTTAGTCAATGCCTCGATTTATTTATAGTGCTAACATAGTTTAGAGGCCATTATTTCATCATGAAACATACCAATGAAGTAATGAAAGGGAAAAATCTAGTCAAAACAATTAAAGTCTAATTACAAATCTATTATAGTGCTAATAGGGTATAGAGGTCATTATTTCGTCATAAAATATACTAAGGAACTAATGAAGAGAGTGAATGTAGTGACAACAAATAAATTGTAAAATTTAGGCGAAAAATAGTATTTTATGGTCGAATAGACGTCATTATTTAGTCATTGCATCGATTTATTTATAGTGCTCATAGGGTTTAGAGGTCATTATTTCGTCATACAATATACTAATGAAGAGGTAGAATGTACTTACAACAAATAAATTGTAAAATTTAGGCGAAAAATAGTATTTTGGTCGAATTAACGTCATTATTTAGTCATTGCATCGATTTATTTATAGTTCTAATAGGGTTCAGAGGTCATTATTTCGTCATAAAACATAGCAATGAACTAATGAAAGGAAAAAATTAGTCAAAACAATTAAAGTCTAACATTTAGGCGAAAAATCGTATTTTGGTCGAAGACACGTCATTATTTAGTGATTTCATCCATTTTTACTAATAGGTACGTCATTTTTTCGATTAAAATAATGTTAATAATACGACGAGCAATAGACACATTTATATATTGTGCTAACACAAATTAAAATATAATCAAAACGATGAAACTGTAAAATTTTAGTCGAACACACGTCATTATTAGGTCATTGCATCGATTTTTAGCGATAGTTATGCTATTTTCTCGATTATAAAACAATAACGAGCAATAAACACATACTTCCGCGGTGTTACGTGGCCGGAATTAGACCTCAAGCGCTATTTAGATTTCTGGTGAGATAGCTAAATATAAATGTTAAAAAAAACATTTAAATAGTTTTTGACGGCAGATCACTTTATCAAGCGGAAATCCAGTAAGTGATAGGATGTAATCGAGCAGAATAAAATGTTTTTTTCGCGAGTACCAATTTAAAATCGTTCCGATTTCGATTTGGGCAAGACGGTGACGTCATCGTAAATCTAAATATTTAAAATTCGACGCATAGAGCACACATTTATAGTGTTTATCTTATCTGTAAACACAGAGTTTTCTCCGTAGATTATTTTATAAAGGTATTAGTACACCTTATCGTTTTTTTTTCATCAATGATGTTTACCTCATCGGTTTTTCAGCGAAACATACTCATTTTACTCGGTGATAAAATGGAAAACATCAGACTTCGTTAGCGTGTTAAATAGTGATAGATAGAATCTTGAGAAGATGAAAGGGTTCCTGTTAATTGCGGGGATAGTTCTTGTGTTACTTATCGGCGAAGTTCGTTTGGAAATTCCAGGACATCAGGTAAGATTTTTTTTTCAATACAAAGCGAAGATAATTTCGCCAAACAAGAGTATGTTTATGGACAGACATGAATACGACTTGTAAACCAATTTGGTTCAGTTTGCAGAACTTACTACGAACTATTGGGAGACAGCTTCAAAACACCCAGTAGCGATATCATTTCCTCAACAGGCAAACAACTACAATGACTCACTCGCAATTAAATTCTAATTCTACCAGGGGAAAAAAAAACTACAAACAAGTCCAATCACCTTAAAACTATTTTGTTTGAATAAAACATTAAGTGTCCAAAAAAATGTGTCAAATATGTAAATTACACTCGATGCGCCAAGAATCTAACTGTTTTAACCGTATAGTACAGTTTTTTTTACAAATAATCTCCCACCTTACCAAAAGAATTCAAAAAAAAATCGCATCAAACTAGGTTTTTCGTAAATAGAACATATGTACGTCATTTTAAGGTCATTTTTACATCAATAAATAAAAACGGTTTGCCATTACTTGCAAAAAGTTAATTCAACCTCTCTCTATCTAACGTCGATTAAGACACCCTCGTTATACGTCAATTTTACGTCCCTCGTTAGTCGTCAAGTGAATAATCATCGAATAGGAAGATCAGCCGACCCCTTTTGCTGGACCTTATGTTGGGAATGATCTTGTAGATTAGGAACTATTATACTACCTAAAAAATGACGTAATTCGTACATATCATCGTAAAAATCTCTAAAATATGATGTTTCGTCAGTTTTTAGGTACAATTTACGTCATTTTGACCGAAAATATATTAAAAACAATCCAAAAAACGAAATTTCGGTATAAAAACATTATTTACTGACGTCATTTATCGGACCTTGGGCTGCTGCGATAAATTGACGATCCGAGAATCGAGGGAGGGCTGGGAGGATTTACTGATTCTTGTCTGTAATAATAGTTCCGTCATAGGAATCACTAAAATATGACGTCTCGTCATTTTTCACGCACAATTAAGGTCAGTTTAACGGGAAATAAATCACAAGAAAGGTCTAGGTCGGAACCAATTTGTCCATAACCATCATAGAAATCGCTAAAACATAAGGTTGCGTCATTTTTTTGGTACAATTTACGTCATTTTAAAGAAGAATATAACAAAAAAGGATCTATTATTATTATTGTGTATAAAAATGGTATTGACGTCATTAATGACTTATGATTGTGACAAATTGACGTCAGTCTCTAACGATTTAAAAGTCTGTTTTCAAGATTTACACAGGATTTGGAAAGGGAGAGGGGTGGAACGATAATTAAGTTACAGGATTTACTAAAATATGACGTCTCGTCATTTTTCACGCACAATTACCGTCATTTTAACGGGAAATTTATCACAAGAAAGGTCGAGGTGAAAAGATTTGTATGGGAGGAGGAGGGGGTGGAACCAATTCGTCCATAACCGTCATAGAAATCGCTGAAATATGAGGCGACGTCATTTTTTGGTACAATTTACGTCATTTTAATCAAGAATATATCAAAAAAGGATCTAATTAGAAAAATTTGTGTATACAAAGGTAACGTTACTTACTGACGTCATTAATGACTTATGATTGTGACAAATTGACGTCACTCTCTAACGTTTTAGAAGTCAGTTTTCGTGTTTTAGAAAGGATATCGAAGGTGAGGGGGTGGGAGGACAATTTAGTTAAGGGATTTATGTACTAAAGTATGACGTCATTTTGACGTCAGTATTCACAAAACATACTAAATTGAGTTTTTTTTCAGGATTGCTACGAAACCATCGGCGGTGGAGTCTGCCTCGACCACAACCACACCATCATCCCATGCAACAGATCGAACGAATGCGCTTTCATCTTCCATTGTCCCGAGAATTTTTCTGCCGACGGGGCGGCGTGTTATTACCAGTACGGGATTGAAACTTGCCCGGGCATCTCTTCCCTGAATTATTCGCTAGATTTCAACAGAGATTACATAATCCTTCCGAGGAGGTCGGATGATCTGATCGAGGAAGAGGGTTCCGGAACCGGGATATGCTCGTTCAACGTGAAAGAATTTTTGGCGTTCGGGGGAACGATGCCCGTATTCGAACTACAATTCGATAGGGTTAACGGGAAGATGTCTCTAACGGCGGGATTCCAATTGAGCGAGGAGGATATCGAATGCTACGGAAGGGATTACCAACGGATGATATCGGTGGGGATCCGAGGTGTGTCCACAGCTTCGAGGACGCGGCAATTTTACAGGAGATATGTTCTGGAGATACCGGAAGAGCCTTTTATTTACTTCTGCGTCGTTTCGGCGCCGATGATTTACGCCGTGAGGAGGACGGAGGAGGTGGTTGGGTATTCGAACACAACGGCGGATAAGTATGTAGCAAAGATTGTAGTGCCGGACGCGACGGCTCCGATTACCGCTATGCAGTTCATGCTGTTGCAGAGATGCAATTCGGAGCGGTTCAGGCAGTGTAAGGTGGTAGATCGTCGCGACGCAGTTGTTTACTATTATCTGCGCGATTTCCACCGGAATGAGTTCAGTTTCATCGAGGGGATCCTCACCGGGATTACGCGGGGATTCCAAGCGCGTTTGGAATATTTACGGAACATAGAATATTGCCTACCGGAGGTGACGTTTAACGGGATAGAATTGACGTGGAATACGACCCTAATCGGAACGGCCACCACCCCTTTAGAGCTGTGTTTAGACGACGGAGGAGTGCAAGTAACGAGACGCTGTGAAGGTGACTTCTTTACCGGCGCGTATTGGTCGCCACCCTCAGGAAACTGTTCCGAAACGTTCGAGATCCCCGAGCGGACGACTAGATTGCACAGATTAATCGGGGAGGATTCCATCGCGGATGTTTTCGCTCAAATCTCCGAGGAAACGAATAAATTTAACGAATTCACTACCGTGGATGTCAATTTATTCTCCGGCGGGTTAAAGAGTATGTCTATGACGCGGAATGTCCGCGGATTTAAGTCGGATTTCTTCCACAGCGTTAATAATTTGATGCGGATCAATTCGAGCATATTGAGGAGCTCGCAAGAGCAGCTAAATTCCACGGATAAGATCTTGGATTCCATCCAAACTTTCGCGGAGAATATCGCGGACGATATCAAGAACATATCCGTCACTATTGAGTCGAATTTGCTCACTCAAATCAGCTACCCCTTCCAGAGTAATGTAATCGGGTTAGCCATCTACTCTAACGGCGAGGCGGATTTTTCCCGGTACCAAATCTCGCATCTGCATTGGGACGAAACCTTCCAAGATTTAAATCTGGATAAGTTAGAGTTGGCCGTGTTTATCCCGTCGGAATATTTAAGGAATTTAACGCAGGATTTCACCGAAGCGGATAAAGCGGATTTTAAGATTATAAGCACGATTTTCTACAATGATGGATTATTTAATGATTTAAGCAACGAGAATCGCTCGGCGGGGAGCCGCGTCATCAATATAGACATCCCAAATTTGGCCGACAGCTCCCAAGTCCCAGTCAAGCTATTGTTTCGTAAGGTTTTAAACTTCACCGATCCGGATTGCGGTTTCTGGGATTACGGCCGGCAACGGCAGGGGGAATGGTCCACTTCCGGCGGGCAATATTTGAGTCAATACCAGGACGAGACCCTAATCGAGTGCAGCTTCGACCACATCACTCACTTCGCCTTGTTAGTCTTGAGCGGGAATATCATCCGCGTCGAGGACGATGATGGCGTCATCATCGTTATCAACCCGTTAGAGCCGCACGAATTCGCCCTGACGCTAATCACTCTAATCGGATGCGCCTTCTCGTTTATGGGCATCGTTATTATACTTTTATCCGCTCTCATATTTAAAGGCTGGTATAAGAAGCGTCTAAACACCATCCAATTAGCCATCGTGATGCTCCTCGAAATAATCGTCCTGTATGTAGCGGATTTGGACACTATCGATTCCGGACCGGCCTGTATAGCGATCGCCGCCCTCCTCCACTACATCGTCGTATCAAAATTCATCTGGATGCTCATCATAGGTAGGATCCAATATTTGAAATTCGTCAAAATCTTCGACAGCCTCCAAGTGAGATCCCACGTCATCATCCATAGCGTCATCGGGTGGGTCTCGCCGGTTATCCCCGTCGTGTTAGCCATGTTAATTTTCCCCGCGAATTTCGAACCGGGTCACTTAAATTTCTGCTACCCGAAAGATCTCGCCTTCTACTTCTTCATAATATTACCCATCTCCGTCATTATCCTGATCAACATCGCCTTATTCGTGGCCATCATGGTGACGGTCTCCCGCAGTAAAGCCCAGGATTACGGCGTGGACATGCAGCGGGCTCAAATCCGTCTAGCCATCATGCTATTCTTCATGCTGGGAATCACTTGGATCTTCGGATTGTTCGCGGAATTCCTTCCGTGGAGCTGGTTCATGTTAGTGTGTGTCTACCTCTTCTGCATCTTGGGCTCGATTCAAGGTTTCGTCCTGTACGTCTTCACCGTCATCCTGAATAAGAACTCCCGAGAATTATGGGCGGACATGTTCAGGCATACACCGAAGACGGATACCCCGTACGAGAGGTCGACGAGAAGTGAGGTCGTGTTCAGTTCGGATAACGAGAACGTTACCGTTAGTTACTTCGGAAAACGAGACTAGGTTATTTATTTATTGGGTGTGTAACGAATTTTTGAATAAATATTTACTACTTCTGTTTACATTATATAACCTGCTTCGATGAAATTCCCACCTCCGGCGAGATTGTTGGGAAAATACCTACATAAGCGAGAGAAACCTTGAACGCTAATTGTGTGTTGTGAAAGCGAAGCAAAATAAAGACAAACGCCGTACGAAATGATGCGTAGCAATGCTACTAGAATATACATACAACTAACTATGTAAAATTTTATTAAAGTATCATAAAATAGACTTTACGATGCAAAACAAGACGTGTGGTGTACTTAAGTGTTATCACAATTAAAAACATGATTTATTTTCATGTAACGATTGCGTTGTTTATGTTCAATACCTATACAGTTATCAATGGAATTCCACACGTAAGTACCAATATATAACGTTAATTTAAGCTATTAATTCCGCAAATGACCAATTAATGACGTGATAAAATCGCTTATTCTGCGATATCCGTAGCGATACGTCGATTTAACGTCACCCCCAAATTTATTCGTCATTTTATACATATTAAATCGTTTAAAGACGTGATAAACACGACACGACGCCTTTCTCACCAAAAAATGACCAATATTTAATTTATATTTTACGTCAAGACTGTTCCGGCTAAAAATAAAATATAACGTCATTAATTACGACGTAATATCATTAATCAGACGAAAAATTGGCTGCAACATGACGTAGTCCAATAACTGCGGCATTTTTGCCACAAAATGACATAAAAACGACGTCAAAATTCGTCTCAAACACGATAAATAAAATGCAAATAATCCAGTTACTATTTTACTTAAATGCAGGAAAAAATGCAATTTAAATCATCAAAATTGGTCATTATTCATTTACCGGCGTTGACTCGAAATTTTGACGGGCTACGACCGGTTTCATCCCGTTTAATTCTCGCCGAATCCCCCTGATTTGATTTTTTCGTATAATTTAATTTTTTTGTGATTTCACACCCTGTGTATTAAAAATAATAATAAAAAAATGTGTTTAAATCATGAAAATAGATTTAGGGGGGTTGACCTAAAATTTTGACCGGCTACGACCGGTGTCATTCCGATTAATTCAAGCCAAATCCCTCTACTTCGATTTCCGCGTATATTCTTTTTTTTTTATTTGACACCCTGTATATTAGAAATTATATAAAAAAAATCAGTTTATCTCAAAAGTAAGTCTTAAAGTGATGAGAGACAAAAAATTCCCCAAAAAATTAGTTTAAATCAT
>ML217599.1:0-19766 GCA_004785975.1 Popillia japonica
TTTTATCTTCGTTATAGAAACCAATGAAAGACAATCTCCTCCTAGGAGAGCAGAACCAGAAGATGCAACAAATTCATCTTATGGTTAGTCTCCAAACTATAGTCTTCTTTGTAAAAATTAAATCTCCTTGTAAATTTCTTCTTTGTTATACGAAGCAATAAGCTTGTATATAACAAAAATAAAGCGATTCCGGAAGATAAATTATCCAAATTAACTTAACCAGACCTCGCTATTATCCGACGACGAACCGCCACTGTGCAAAGCAGCTTTCGCAGAAGTCTTATACATAATAATATATCGAAAGAAATCCTAGTATAATACGAAATGGAAAAGATCAGATAGCGACAGTATATTTCGGAGACGTCGAGATGAAAAAGAACAAGAACGAAAAAGAAAACCTAATATACCAAAACTGCCAAGCTTAAGAATATAGTCCCTGTCGTTTGTAAAAGCGACAAAAACTCTTCCAGATACAACCAACTTGTTTATTAGGTAGCTTCTTGCTCCGCTTCGATGTTCCTGGCATGTAATGGGAGTTCTTAACGCCCTCGTCGGTATCACCCTGACCAGGTTATCACCCCCCCTCCATTCCCTCGACAACCCCCACGCGCAATATTGACTATAAGGTCGGATGAAAATATTGCGTTTATTTATATTGTGTTTCTTTTCTGATGTTTTGTTTTTCTTGATATATATATATGAATTTTTTGTGAACGCAGCCGTCTCCTTTAATGCTGTTCCCGCTTTTTGGGAAGTTTGGGAGAAAAACAGCAGTTTTATTCTCTCGCGGAAATCATATTAAGATAGGAAAACAAGTAAAAGTATTTCGCTTCCGAAACGTAATGAGCTTTATTTATGTTCGTGCAGGTTTATTTCTTTTGCGTTTATGAAAATAAATCCACTTCGGAGGGAGATAAAATCTTAAATTATAAACCTAGATTGAGTTTGATTGGGTTAATTCGGATTGTTATTTAAAGTGAGTCATAGTAATATTCCGCGAAAAATTATAATAAGAAATTGGTGACGCAAATCTTGTTAAAATATTTTTATAACCTCAATACATGTATGTAGTGAGACACATTCGACAGGAAATAAAGACGAGCTGCAGCTCTATTAATAAAGACCACAATAAAACGACATTAATAGGAAGTGGATATCTCTAACAAGTGGTCATTGCCGGCTAATAATGCTAACAACTTCGGAATAAACGCAATTGTAACCATTATTTGACATTTAGGTTAAGCGAATTAGTCACCTAGAATTGTAGCTATCTACGTTAGCGTGCAGCACTAAAAATAATTATACTCGGATTGTAATAAAGTGGGATAATTGCAATTGCGAATAATTTTTTGTCCTCTTATTAGATTCTTATTTTATTTTATATTAAAAAATTCAGTCAAAAAAACGATTTGTTGTTCTGCGAAAGTTTAACTAAATTTGTACATCCTCTTCTTCCCCCCCCCCCCCCTCTCGCTCCCCTACCTCACAAATTACGAAAAAGATGTAATTTTAAAGTATAAAATTTTTAAAGTTTTCTCTATAAGAAAGACAACTCCCTTGTGTTGAAATTTTTCCAAAATTTTAGTTTTTTCCATTAAATGTGTAATTCATGAAATAATTCAGAAAAAAAAATCCCTAATCGGATTGGTGGTTAGGATTTTCTTTTTAATTTAGGTACTCTTGCGAATTTAACCCCCTTTGTCTTCCTCTAGTCCCCCTTTGCCAATATTCTATAGATACATACATATGTTGTATGTACTGTAATTTAATTCTTTTTTATTATGAGTATTTATGAAAAATGAATAAATTGTGCACCCCCCCCCCCCCTCGCTTCCTAAAATACAATTTAAAAAGTACTGGAATGAAATGAGCAAAACATTTCGGATTTTGGATCTGAAGTTTGTCCTCCCCCCTTCCTTCTCCTCATTTTTTTTTTAAATTCAAAATTTTTTAAATTTATTTGTTCACCTAAATAACTTGTTCCAGACTGTGACGTTTGCCGCTTCTAAATTGAACACTTTTATGAAAAAAATTGGGAAAAAAATATGTGAAAGTTCCGACCACCTACCCACCCTTTCTTCAACATTTTTTCAGGTTTTTTTTTAGATTTTTTCTAATTTTTTTATGCTTTTCACAAATAAGAAATTTTAAAAAATTAGCAAAGTTAAATTTAAAATTTGATCTCCCCATTTTCCGTTTCAAACTGGAACTTTTAAAACTTGTTTTGAGAAAATAAATGCACTTACATATGTGGAAGTGGCCCTAACGTCTACACCCCCCTTTTTTTGGAAATTCAAAATTTTGAAAATTAGTCCCGATTGTTGATGAGATATTTTCATTTTTTTTTTAACTTTTAGACAAAAATATATAAAAAATAATGAGTAAAATGATCTAAAGTTTCAAATTCAAATTTTTGAAATTTGTTCGAAATTATTCTAGATTTCCGATATATATTTCCTAATCAACTCTCTATTATAAATTTTTATTAATAAAAAAATTAGAAAAAACCAAAATTTTATAGATCGTTTCAGATTTAGATATTTCTTAATTTTTTTTAAACTTTCACAAAATAAAATTAAAAAAAATTGTAAAAAATAAGCAAAGTAAAATGTTGTTAATATAAAGTTGTCCATCTTCTTTTTCGAATTCAAAGTTTTAACGTAGTTCTTATGTTACCACCCCACTGTTTTTCGAAATTTATTTTTTCAGATTTTTTTTTTAGATTTTTTCTAATTTTTTTATGCTTTTCACAAATAAGAAATTTTGAAAAATTAGCAAACTAAAATTTAAAATTCGATCTCCCCATTTTCTGTTTCAAACTGGAACTTTTAAAACTTGTTTTAAGAAATTAAGTGCACTTATATGGAAGGGGCCCTAACGTCTACACCCCCACCTTTTTTGGAAATTCAAAATTCTGAAAATCAGTCCCGATTCTTGATGAGATATTTTCATTTTTTTTTTATTTTTAGACAAAAGTATATAAAAAAAAGGAGTAAAATGATCTAGTTTCAAATTTTTGAAATTTGTTCGAAATTATTCTAGATTTCCGATATATATTTCCTAACCAACTCTCTATTATGAACTTTTATTAATAAAAAAATTAGAAAAAAACCAAAATTTTATAAATCGTTTTAGATTTAGATATTTCTTAATTTTTTTTAAACTTTCACAAAATAAAATTTAAAAAAATGATAAAAAATAAGTAAAATATTATATGAAGTTGTCTCTTTTTCGAATTCAGTTTTAAAGTAGTTTCCATGTCAGCACCCCACTGTTTTTCGAAATTCAAAATTTTGAAGATCTCAGAATGCTTTAGCTATTTTTTTAATAAAATAACATTTAAAATTCCTAAAAAAACTGTTTTAGATATTTTTTTTATTTTTTAAACTTTTATGTAGAGAAATTAATAAAGTTTACAACAGCCCAAAAAAAAATTTTGTGCCTTGGGATTTGTGCCACTTTTGGTTATTTTATTTTATTGATTTTTTATTTTATTGATTAAACTTTTTTTTTGTAATTGGTACAATAAATTATTATTATTTATTTTTTTACCAAGATTTTAAAACATTCAGATTTCTCTAGGTTTGGTCTACATTTTTCCAAAACGAGAAAAATAAAATGCCAAGTTAGTCCCCCCCCCCGCTCCGTCACGCATTTCCGATCTTTTTTCCAAATTCAAAAAAATTTCAAAATTATTTCAGGCTGTTTCAAATATTTTCTAAATTGTTCTAAATTTTTACAAAATAATATTAATTTGATGTTGCTGATAGTTTTTTCCATATCTAGGTCAATTATAACACTTTTAATTCGACTAAAGATCAATTTATTCCAGAACTTTTAAATTGTAAATTTGAAATAAATTGATCTTTAATCCAATTAAGTGTTATAATTGACCTAGAAATGGAAAAAAGTATGAGCAACATACGATAAGTAGATAAAGGTCAAAAAAATATATACATATACTAAAAATAATATTAAAAAAAAACTGAAAAGAGGTTGATAAAATCTCCCTCTAAGTATTCCCTATTTTTTCTAAATTCTTTTAGCCATTTTCTACATTGTTTCAAAGTTGTGCAAAATAATATTTGAAAAAAGAGATTGAAAAAACTAAAATTAACATTTTACTTATGTAAAGTAACCCCCCTCACTTCTACAGTCTCTCTCTCTCTCTTGTAATTAAAAATTTTAAAATTTATTTTAGACATTTTCTACATTTTTTCCAGGCAAGGCCCCTTCCCCGACCCCTTTTCTTCTCAAAGTTTAATTTTTTGAAATTTGTTCGAGATAGTTCTGTTTCCTCTATATTGTTCTCAGAATGCTTTAGGTATTTTTTAATAAAATATCATTTAAAATTCCTAAAAAAACTGTTTTAGATAATTTTTTATTTTTTTAGACTTTTATGTAGAAAAAATAATAAAGTTTAAAACAGCCCAAAAAAAATTCTGTGATTTATTTTTTAACCAAGATTTTAAACCTTTCAGATTTCTCTAGGTTTGGTCTAAATTTTTACAAAATGAGAAAAATCAAATGTCAATTCCAAATTCAAAAAATTCAAAGTTATTTCAGGCTGTTTCAAATATTTTCTAAATTGTTCTAGATTTTTACAAAATAATATTAATCTGATGTTGCTGATACTTTTTTCCATATCTAGGTCAATTATAACACTTTTAATTCGACTAAAGATCAATTTATTCCAGAACTTTTAAATTGTAAATTTGAAATAAATTGATCTCTAATCCAATTAAGTGTTATAATTGACCTAGAAGTGGAAAAAAGTATGAGCAACATACGATAAGTACATAAAGGTCAAAAAAATATATACATACACTAAAAATAATATTAAAAAAACTGAAAAGATGTTGATAAAATCTCCCTCTAAGTATCCCCTATTTTTTTTTAATTCTTTTAACCATTTTCTACATTGTTTCAAAGTTTTGCAAAATAATATTTGAAAAAGAGATTCTACAATCTCTCTGTATCTCGTAATCAAAAATTTTAAAATTTATTTTAGATATTTTCTACATTTTTTCCAGACAAGACCCCTTCCCCGCCCCCTTTCCTTCTCAAAATTTAATTATTTTAAATTTGTTCGAGATAGTCCTGTTTCTTCTATATTGTTCTAAAATTTCTACTTTCTACGTCTTTGTAAAATAAAATTAAGAAAAATAAAATTGTCGCCCCCACTTCTCCATGCCTTTTCCGAAATTCAAAAATTTTAAAATTTGTTTTAGGTTATTTTAAATATTTTTTTACATTTTTCCAGAAAGATCGAAAAACGACCGTTTTTACGGTCACCCACCCCCCTTCTTAAGTCCCCGCTGAAGTCCAAAATATTTTTATTTACTTATTTCTATTCTATTATTTGTTCTGAAGATCGTTTCAGAATTTCAGCTTTCAAGTAGGTGTTGATTCGTGAAATAATTTATAAAATTTGGGAATTTTCAAAAAATAATCATAAAATTTTTAATTTGGGGGGGAAGGAGGTTTGCCATTTTTTCCCCCAATTATTTCATAAACAGCGCATTGTAAAAAGACAATATTTCACATTATATCATCATAATATTTACAACAGCTGACAAAAATTAATGACATTGACATATTTCTGACAGCTGTCAAAAAGTAATGACATTGACATGTTTCTGACAGCTGTCACATTTCTATATTATCATACCTACTTGCAACGTTCTTTTCATAAAATCCGGAAGAAAAAAACCAACAACATTAACCGTTACGTATCCGACATGCTTGTACATACAACCGAGGGCACAAATTATAACTTTTCGCTGGAAACACGTGGAAAATTATACGGCTCCCTCCATCTCGTTTGCACAATTTAAGCCGTCTCTCCCGGTGAGACGTGTATGTATACGTAGAGCTGGCCGGGTTCTCGATCTTTAATATGCATTACGGCGATTTGCATATGTTAATAGAGAACACAATTAAAATAGGGAAAATTCGTATTTAATTGTAGGCGATCCGAAATTAAAAGCAAGAGCGGCAGTCTCTATCGCGTCGTTATACCGGAGTACGCTTTCTGAACGGGGGGCATTAATATTAAAATATGTAAATAGTAACGAAAGCTGATTGCTGCTTAGAAAGTCCCGGTGCATCAATAGGTAGACGGTCCTTCACCGGACAAGGAGAAGAATCTTGAAGAACACGGCCAAAAAAATACAAATTTAAAGCGTTATTTTATAATTTGACAGCTGTCAAGGGTTTTCTAACGTTGTAATACCAACCTAAACTAGTTTCTAGTTACAACTTAATTGTGCTGTTGTGAGTAAATTAGAACGGAATTCGCCGAACAACGGTAGCGTAAAAACGTAAAAAAGGACATCATCGTCGCCACCTTAACTAACAATAATAGCCGGCATAAACTCTCGCCGGGAGGTTCGTAATACGAGCGAACTGTTTAGAGCGGAGTTAGGGATTTTAGATGTGAGTTGGTAGCATCGCTTGAATTTCATTCGTTACTGTAGCTTTCTTCGTCCGACCCTTTTCGAAGTAAAACAGGACAATTAAGGTCGTTTGCATATTTTGCGCCCTTACAATCTAGAGAATGGAGTGCGTAGTGCATGCAGAGGAAAGGGATGAAGTTGGCTACGAAAAAAAGAAACTCCTCACACTACCCTAATCTAATTAAAAAAGAACATTCATACGTACATACGTAGAGTAATTTTATTTAGTATGGAAGCAAACTAGTTTAAACTTGGAAATCCTAATATTGATTCACCTAAATTACGTGCAGTATTTATACGAAAGGTTTGGCTGCACGCAGGTGTTCCAGGAAAGCATATTTTTTAAATTACATTCATCCTACTTCACCGGGCGGATAAAGAAAACTGTAATTGTGGTTTACTTCCATTAATTTGCATTGTAAATTTGATGTTTAATTAAGGAAGATTGAAATAATACATTTTTTTTCACCACGATATTGCGCAATTTTTATAATTAGTGGGAAAATAATCTAAATATGATTCATGTAAAATTCCTGTGCAATTACTCATTCAATTATATTAGAAGTTGATTAGTAATATCAGTTTGATTTGATTATGACATGTTTGATATAATCAGCGAACATACGAGAAGCAACCGGAACACTAACATGTTGTCCAATGGCGTTTCCTTTTAACAACAGCTGTACAATACAGGAAGTAGGGCAGAGGTCAGTATTTTCCGATCTGTGTAAATAGATACGTGTTCATATTTAGCTGACATTGCATCAGGTGCTCGCAATATACGTATTACCTTCTACGACCTCCGTTTTCATAATTTCTTGTAAACTTATTTGATATAAAAACAAACAAATTAAATGCGCAAATTAAGTAAATATATAATTAACTTAATTTGGCGCAATTTGACAGCTGTTAGAAATTTATATCTAACGAAAATAGTAAGAAGAAAAATGCTTTCACTGTTTGATCATTTTCCGAGAGCATACAACTATAAAGCGCTAAATAATTTTACAATCCTACAACTCGAAAGCATCAAAAATATTTTGACAGCTACAATTGTTAAATCTAAAAAGAGAATTGTTATCATTTTTAAATTACCAAATATATTTTAATACTTATACCGGTAAAGAGTTGCTTCTAAAGTGTGACAATTTTCAGAAGTTTGCTTGCTAAAATATCCATCGAAGCAGTAACGTAACAGATGTGTTTACAATTTGACAGCTGCTAGAAATTTTATATCTAACGAAAATAGTAGGAAGAAAAATGGTTTATATTGTTTGATCATTTTCCGAGAGCATACAACTATAGAGCGCTAAATAATTTTACATACCTACGACTTGAAAGAATCAAAAATATTTTGACAGCTACAATTGTTAAATTCGAAAAAAAAATGCTATCATTTTTCAATTTTCAATATGTATATGTATGTAGGTATGTACATATTTTAATCACATCACAAGTTGGCAGCTTTTAGAAGTCTGCTAGCTAATGTGTTTTTACCAATTGACAGCTATTAAAAATTTATGATTCATTGTTGTACGGACAACTGTAGAACGCAAAAAAAAAGATTTTACAATGCTACAACCAATAAGCATCAGAAATATAATGTTAATTAATGGTGACAATTGTCTAAAAATCAGAAAAATGTGTTTTTATAATTTGACAGCTGTCAGATATATTTTAACACTTTCATCGCTTAAAATTGTAAATATTACTGCTTATAAAGATTTGGAGCTGTCAAAAATTTTCTAGCTATGATATCCATCAAAGTAGTAATATAACACATATTTCTAGAATTTGACAGCTAGTAAAAGTTTGAAACTCACCAAAATAATAAAAATATAAATGAGGTTATTGTTGACAATTTTTAAAGAGAATTCAATCGTAGAATGCTAATAGGTTTTACAATTCTACATACAACTTGGAAGGTGCAACAATATCTTTAACTGTTACAATAATTGTCAAATCGGAAAAATATGTTTTTATGATTTGACAGCTAGCGAATATATTTTGACAATTATAGCGGTTCAAATTTTCAAAATCACTGCCTTTAAAGATTGACAGCTGTCAGACGTTTTCTGGCTATGGCGCCCGCAAGAAGATAAGTATGTATGTACTTCCATATTGTGTGACAGTTTTGAAAACACATACAACTGTAGAAAGGCAGTAGATTTTACAAGTTTACAACTGAAGCTATCAGGAATGTTTTCAATTTATAATTGTTAAATTTGAAAAAGGAGCAGCAAGTTTGACAGCTGTCAGGTAAGAGTTTCCAGTCTATTGAATTGGTACAAAGAGAATTGTCAAATTATTATTATTATTTTAGGATTTTGACGTTTTTTTTTCTAATTTTATTATGACGCTATTGGATATATCTCAACAGTTACACCTGTTAAATAGTAAACATAATTGCTTTAACGTTTGGCCACTGTCGAAAATGGTTTAATATGAGGATAAATATTTTTACAGTTTGGCAGCTGTTAAAATTGTAAATTGTTTTTGGATTCTGATTTGAAGCTTAAAACTCAAGACAAATACAGCCTTAAAAATTTCCCATTGCAAATTAGGACTTAGAGTATTTTGGTAGAAAAAAATATATAAACGAAAAGAAATTGTCCAAGAACAAAAATAAAAAGTATCCAGCCTAAGGCTTGTCCTATATCGATTTAATTGCAGCGTTTGGGACGTACTGTTAAGACTCCAGAGGAAACGACTTAATCTGATCTGAGACCTGTCGAAATTGTGCTCCTCGAGATACTAGATTAGAAGGTAATCAGAGGACGAATTCTTCTTTAAGGTGTTGGCCAACATCCATCAACATGATCCCCCAAAGCTGGATTATACAGATCCAAATTGGGCAAAATTTAATTTTGGAATACAGTAAGTCTTTGGACGTGGGAATTAAAGGGGTCAAATTAGAGTCAAAATGCAAAGGCAGCAGTAATGCGGTATCACTCAGGTATGTGGTCGGCAGATCTCTGGAGATGTAGGAGAGGACAATATGTCAGAGACAAAAATGCAGAAAGAGTCATGGTTTAGTAGGACGCTCTTAAGGAGCAAACCAAGATTTGGTTAAACGATTACATAGGAAAATGCCCAAGAGGGCATTATAAAGACCTCCCCACAATCAGCAGACCTAGTATTACCTCTCATTCCCTCACAATCAGAGATCGATGGAGCTTACCACTTCGGCCACCGAACCTGTTTATGTTGGCTATTGCTTTTATACAATAGTGTACACTAAATTTCATGCATATATCTCATGCGTATTTTATTGCATTAAAATTACTAAATTTGCGGACCCCCTAGCCTTAACTAGTTTACATACATGTCACCGAACAATATAACACGAGTAATTATTGTAATGGACGCGAAAAAGATAGACGTTAATTCGGAACCTAATTTTGTTGTATCCATTGCGGATAAGCGAGGCGGCAATTAATTAAAATGCAAATGATGCGCTCGTTTATTTTGCGTGATCTCCCGCTGCGAGGGAGAAGGGGGTGGCTGGAGTACAATAAACCTGTTTGCATTATTTGCAAATTAAACTCGCAGTTTGATATTCTTTCGAAGAAGCTACCTCCATCAACATACATACACAGAGGCACACAACTTAGTGGGCCGCCATCCAGGTGAATAATTAATCTTGATCCATTTGTAGATTCCTGGATATAAATGGCGGACCTAGTCGCCGGTTTGAGAATCGTCTTCGCCGTAAATAACATCGTCCTGCCTTGCCGGAGGATGGAGATATTACACGACCATAAAGCATAAATTCTGTTCGACCGAAATTACAATGCCTAAAGGAGGATGTTAGCCTCTCTCTCTCTCTCTATTCTCTCTATTTTTCTCTCTTTCTCTCTATTTTTCTCTCTTTATCTCTCTTTCCCTGTCTATCTCTCGAAAGCTCGATACTTAAGAGGAATTGAAGTAATATTAAAAACTTGATTTCTTCTAAATTTTACCACAATTTCATCAAAATAGTATTATTTGCATGTGAACTTATGCGTCGACTAAAACAGAGAAAAGAACTCCAAATTCACGGTCTGCCTGAACGAAAGAGGTCAGGTGAATCGCCTTAAGGTAGAAACGTGATGTTATCACAGGTTTCCGTATCTTCCTCTCCTGTATATGTGTGTGTGTGAGTGCATGTGGGAATCGAGGCGTAGAATCAGCGAGCTCTGCTGGTACATAAAAGTATGTAACCGGACGGTATACATACATATACCCAAAGCACATGATTCATTCTAATTGAATATCATCCCGATATAATTAGACGGCTGATAAATTGGCGGTGCGTGATGTAAATAATACAGTTGTGCTCGGTATATATGCGAGTACGACGGTATTTAGTTCTCTACGTTTAAAAGTATAGAGGAGAAATGGTTTCCTTTCGTCCTAATAATGATAGAGGTGAAGGGAAATTAGGATGTTCGTTTCACGATGTCTTGTGTTTGTTAATACTGTTAGGTATGTACGAGGGCGGTTTGATAATTAAGTTATTTCCTGTTTTACCAAAAAATTGGACATATGGAATTTGCAACACAAATCTGGCACAACATTTCTTATTCTATCCGGGTGGTGATACAGTTGTACTTCTTAGATCTTTTAGTCAATAAAAGTAAAAAACTTCCAGTTACCAACACAAAGGCCAGGCCATTTTGGTCATCCTTGCTTTTTATTGCGTTGGTAACATGTATATGGCATCATCCACAACACAAAAAAACGGCACAAATTTAGCACAAAACGATTCTCGAGCGCACAAAATTTTGGCTACAATTGTCTTTTGACTTTTCTTTTGCTTAGTCCCAGTGCTAGCTAGCCTGCCGAATTCTTCTACTAGAAAGAGAATATCTTAAAAACAAGGACGCCTCAAATATACATCACTAAAATTTGACCAAAATTGTCTTTCATTTTTTCTAACTAAATCTGCACCACGAACCTAAAACAAAACATTAGCCAACATTGCTTTTAATGTTTGTCTTAACCCATAACGTATTCAATAAGCACAAACCAACACCAAATTCACACAAAACATTAACCACTGTTACTTTTTGGATTTTCTCATGTTCACATGCTACTATCTACATAATGCATCCCCCATAAAGAAATTTAATTAGCTCTAAGGCAGCAGCAGCATAAAAACTTGTGTTCCAACACAAAACTTCCTTTTTTTTCTACAAAAGGACACAAATTTAGCACAAAACGACACAGAACCGGCACAAAATGGCACAAATCCATCAATAGGAAACCAACACAAAATACTGACCACAATTTTTTGTGAAGGTTGTCTTATTGAAACGCCAGCATGTATATGTGGCAAAAAGAAATTCTAATTTGTTAGTAGCAATAGTTCAAAACTGTCAGTTTCAGCACAATTTTTTTTATGTTCAACACAAACTTTCACGAAACTCTTAATTCTCTACACAAAACGACACAAATATAGCACAAAACCATACAAAAGCTACACAGAACAACACAAAATCAGCAGAAAATGACACAAAACTACCACAAAACATTGACTACAATTTGTTTTGCCGAGGTGATAAAATGTACAGACAGCGTGTCCAAAAAGGAAATTTGAGTATATCTTTACAGAAGAAATAACACAAAAATGTTAGTTTGAGCACAAAACGTTCTGTTTTCAATCCAAATGACACAAATTTAACCCATAATCATCAACATCATAAAAACAACATAAAACTTCACGAAGCTAACATTGATCACAATTTGTCTTTGGACTTTGTCTTGTTGAGACGCTAAAGTGTATATATACCGTGTCGGGAAAAGAAAATCCAGCAACAAAACAGGACGAATCGACGTAAAACCTGCATGAAGCGACACCAAACTAACACAAAACATTGATCACAAATTGTTTTTGAATGTTGTTTTGGCAAGATGCTAAAATATACATGCAGTGGGCCACAAAAAGGAATTCAAGTTTTTTTTAAATAAAAGCTCCGTAAAGGCTTAACTTTCAGCACAATATTCCCTACTATAGGACAAACACCACAAATTTAGCACAAAACGGGCCAATATGAACTTATTGAATTTTGTTTTGTTGGAATACTACCCTGTAGAGAATACTTTCCATAAAAAACTAAGTATTTCTAAGAAAAACGGAGCACAAATAGGTTAGTTTGGGAACAAAACTTTCTATTTTTAGCGCAAAACGAGACAAAATTCATCTTAATACACTATTACAATATCAACAAAAGCATGTACAAAAGACTGCAAAACCAACTCAAAACCAGTGCAAGACATTTGTCGCAATAGTTCTCCGAATTTTGATTTGTTGAATTGCTACCCTGTGTAGAACATTTCCCATTAAAGAATTAAATATCTCGAAAGAAGAAGCAGCACAAATATTCTAGTTTCAGAACAAAATTTCCTACTTTCAGCACAAATCGACGAAATACAATCACAAAACTGTCACTAAACGACCCAAAAGCAGCGCAAATCATTGGCGACAATAGCTTATTGAATTTTGAACTCCACAAAAAAGTAAGTATCTCTCAAGAAGAAGCAGTTCAAAGGTTTCAATTTCAGAACAGAACTTTTTATATTTAGCAAAAAAACAACTCAACAAAAACAGCACAAAATCAGCTGTCTGCAACCCAATAGCCCATACACTTTCACCCAATTTGACATACATACACTTTGGTTCGAAACGTGCTCGTCTGTAACAAACTTTGACAACATTTTTCTTTTTGGATTATGTTTCATTGGAGTTCTGTTCTGGTTATAACATTACTAGAAATACAGAAGCAGCACAAAATTTGAAGTTTGTGGTACAAAACTTTGGCCAAAATTAATGCAATTTCAACCACGAATCTTTGCCAGTAATTACTGCAATTTGATTTTTATTTTTTGTTCATGTGGCGGCACTTATATGACATATCTACAAAGAAATTCACATATCTCAATAATCCTTGATTAGTAAAAATTCTTCATTAAACAGAAGCAGCATAATTTATTATGACTACCATTGCTCTGTTTTTTTTTTTTTGAGTTGGACAGAACACAAAACGATAAAACTCTAGCACACAAATATCTCAATTACCACGTTTAATACTACAGTATTGTTTCTCTCACGTAAAACTTAAATATGTAGATTAATGGTATCTTTAAAGGCGACACACACAATAGTCTAATAAAAAGAAAATTCGCGTTTCGTGCACTTTCTTTTTTCTCATTCATTTAACCACGTTACCGTTATTATACTACTACATATAGATGTATATTCTGTTATGGGCTTTCTTTCAATTGTTGGCGCGTTGCTTTCACCGAAAATTGAAACCAATTTCGGTCCAGTTGGTGCTATTCCGTCGGGTGTAAAACGTAATTCAATTAGATATTCATGCAAATCAAATAAAGAGGAAGTGGTTTGCTCGAGAATTGCTTGGAACGAAAGGAGCACTTGTACGGAACGGTACTTACTTACTTGTATTATTTCCTTTATTTTCTTTTTTTTTCCTATTCGTGCGCTGGACTGTTTAGAAATCGTTATCGTTAATGTTGAAATAGCTTCTAAGATAATCTGTTTTATGTAGAAATATTCTAGATTTAAAGCCGTGATGTTTACATAACTTCCGTTATATACAGTTATATACATTTACGTACGCTAACATCCATCTATAAGGGAACGACCCGAATTTTGTTTCTGACAAATTTACTCCGCGTAAAAGATCCTCTCTTCCACTGGACCCTAATTCAGCAATAATCCCCGTCGCTTTTTTTCCCTCTTCTACTTGCGACGCTCGGTAATTCTCACCCTAAAACGACCTGGTTCGCCCCTTACACGTATCGGAGCCTAATTTTTAATTAATTAATTTTCGCAACGGTTTGTGCAGTGTACCTACTAAAGGCAGCTACTAGAAGATAGGGTACAGATGTGGCTCAGGTTCCGAGCTGTAAAAACGGCGATTTAGTCTTTTTATGGGGCACCCGCTGCGTTTAGGCGTTTACGACTGGTCGTTAAAAATCGACTAGACCTTGATGGATCGCTGTGACGAGATTGTACCGTAAAAAATAATTGATTGTGTGCCTGTATTGTTTTTTTTTGTACTGCCTTAATTTAATCTTGGATGGTTGCTCCAATTTAATATAAATAAATAATTGTTTCTAAAGACGTTGACTCATCCAATTGTTCTGAACTCTGGAGTTTTCACGAACATTCTAAAGAAGCACGATCAGCAGGATTAGCGAAACGTCTAAACGTCATACAATAGTGACAGTTTGGAGCAATTAGCAGTGTAATATGGGAATACTGTAACAAAGTCAATAAAACACTTTTACACACAGAAACGCTATACGAAAGATGCCATCAGAAATGGCTGAAAGGAAAATACGCAACATGGTCAAGAAAAAACCAAACAAACAAAAAAATATCTGTGTGACAGGAGAAGACCAGGCATTGATAAATGTGCATACTGATGACCAATTGAGCATACGCTGTTTTCATGAAGACTGTCTAGCAACATCTGTGAAGCCCTAGTCGGCTGACATGATATGGTCATGCACAACGTCGGGGGAACCACAAACGAACTTACTTTAACTTTTTCGTATCCAAAATCTATGGTTTGTTAGCCCACTATTGGGCTACATCTAATGTTTCCGATTCAGTTATCCATAGTTTATCGAGGGTACATCTGTGGGGATAGGCAGGGCACTGAAGAAGCTCTCGCATATTCTGAATGGTATTTGTCATCATTTCTGTCCAGTAAACCCCATTTATTTAGGTTGGTTGCTACTGGGGCCACCCCAATTCTGATGCCTTCTTCAAGCATTCTTCAAGTTATCCAATCATTAGAAACACCATGTGATGGATCCCACTAATTGTAAGAGAGGGTAGTAGGAGAGCGGTTTATATATTTTCTGTGTGAATCAGGGCTTATGAAGCTTGCAACCTTGTGAAGGTTTTCTATAGGGGTGAGTGTTATGCAACCTGCCATTCAAGCTAATGTTCACCTTTTTTGCGTGGACAGATCTCCGCCATATTGGGCAGACATATTCAGCAGTTAAGAAACACGAAGCTTGAGCAAGGTAGGTTTGGCATCCTATTTGCTATTGGTCAGCTTCCTGATTAGGGAATTTCGTGCTTCTAGTTTTTTGCCTATTTTTTTTTTCTCACAATGATATTTCTAGATCAATATTCTGTCCAGCATGATGCCAGGAGAGGTAGACATTTCTGCATGTTAAAAAGAATTTGCGCCAGCTAGTCTATTCTTTTGGGTTCTGGGGAAGAATAGGTTTTTTGCTCTCGAGCATTCCGAACTATGGACCAACAACACAAGAAAAGGTTTTGATGTCATGTTTGAACGATTTGGTCCCAAATAGACAATGCTCCGCTCCACAAAGCAAAGATTGGGAAAATTCTCCAAATCTAAAGACGGTGGCAATAAGACAAAACAATAACCTATCACAAAATATTCCCAGAAGGTGTGGGAAAATAATGAAGACGTAAAACAGTGTATCAACAGCTGCATAAACAGTGTGCACAGGAGTATCAATTTTTGTTAATTGTGTCTCAACAGCGAATACTAGCTCACTAGTAGTACTTCCTTAACGAGATTTACCACCAGCTTCGCAAACCTGGCAAGATTCTTTAGGTTTTTACAATGAAGGTAGCCAACAAATTCCAATAAGGGTGGCTCAATCTACATCCCAGCCATATATGATAAAATTATGACATTTTGAAAGTCAAACTCCATGATCCCCGATAAAATAAATTTGGCGCCAAATTTAAAAGTGCCACATTTTAAAAACAAACCTAAAACGACATATTACAACGAGATAAGAGTAAAACGTTATTTCCAAAGATGTTCAACATCGATTCTCGCACCGCATTCTCTTGTAAACGACATGCAACTTCATGGAAAACGTATAAAAGCACTTTTAAGATCGGGCATAAAACCCCACCGAAAATATCCATCCCGTCGTTCGTCTCCAACAACTACTTCGGTCAAAATGTTATTTCAACTGGAAGCACCGAGGTCATCCATCTGAAAAGCGGAGCGAGAGGGCCGGTCGCCACGTCGGCCGTCTCCTTCTCATAATCCGAGCGATTATTCTAACCACCTGTTTCGCCCTTCCTGGGGTAACGTTAGCTGGAGCGCCTCTAGACGGGAACTGTGCGAGTACCTACAATAGCCAAGCTATAGCTCCATTCCCGCTCTAGTATAGTGTATTGTATATGTGCTTTAAGGCGTAGATCTGGGTATACATAGGTGTGTGATGCTTCGGGATTGTAGGTGTTGCTGTGTGTGCTTACGTATGTCTCTGTTAGGAATAGCTACCCTAGCTGACCGAGAAGCGACATTCAGTTTTCGAGGACGCCCAACACCTGCTCGTTACACAAACATGTGAAGCGTGACGCCCTTGCGTTGTAGGTAGTTGCATTGTTTGGATTTTGATTAGGAGATATTATATGTATATATGAAATTTAATATTTTTAATAAATATTGACAGGTTTGGATAATATTTGACAGCTGTCATATTGTGTGTGAAAACTGTCAAAGTTATCCAAGTATCTACATAGGTAAGTACATACATTCAACTAGAACTTTCTCTACAACACACGTTTGGAAAATAAAAGAGAATTGGTATGTAACATACCTATACTAATTATAGATTAGATAAACTTTATCTGTATGTATTCTACACCTACGCTACTATACTGCTACGATATGGTGTATATAATGCAAGGAACAAATAATACTTCTCTACCCATTATTACGTGCTGTGCCAGTTTAGAATAAAAGGTAAGTAGCGTGTGAGTCATGTACGGTGACCGAGCAAGGCAAGATAAGTTGCAAGAACCAACCAGACAAGTTGTGAAAGTCGGCTTTTGCAGTTTAATGTGTACAGTATGTGTGTATGTCATTGTTAAGAGTTAATATTCAGCAATAGTAATTATTTGCTGATTCTAAAACACGAAATCGTTTACATACATACATACCTATGAAATAGAGCTCTCGTATGTATATACATACATACGCAACAGCTATGCACTTAGATATCCTTGAGGACGTAGTATTACTAATAATATACATACATACACTATAGATTTATAAACGTATGCAAATGTGGAATATGTATAAGTAGGTAGTAATAGAGCAAGGTAATTAGCGGTATGTGAATGTCAGATATACATATTATGCACAGAATACTAATCTTTGATTTCCTGGTATAATAAACAAGAAATCAATATATTCTAGAACATCAACCTAATTGGTGAATTCTCAATTTTTAACTGTCAAACAAAAATTAAGCTTCTTTTGGTTTTAATACACAAGATAACCTATAAATTTAATTTATACTAATTTAACTAATCTTTAGCTGTTGACTTTACATAGAATAAACTATACAACAGCTAGATATTTTAGCTGCCAAAAATTTAGCTATTTTTACAATTTTTATTAAAAAACAAGAATTTTAAAAATTAACTTACATAAACTAGTTTCAAACACCAACTATTTTAGATTAAAATTAGCTAGTCTTTCTATAATATTATACTATAATTGTAGCTGCCAAAACTTAGCTAGTTTTTTCGATTTTGTAGCTTCAATTATAATGTCAACTGGCACTAACTATTTTCGAAAATATTCTAATCTTAGCTGTCAAAAATTAACTCGTTTTTTCGATTTTACAACTTGAAAGTTATAAAATTTAGCTGACAAACTGGTTTTAGATTTTACCCGATTTAACTTCAAACATCCACAAATCTCCACGATTTTCTAAAATACTATAATCTTAGCTGCCAAAACTTAGCTAGTTTTTTCGATTTTGCAACTTTAATTATAATGTTAATTGGAAGTTTAAAATTTTAGCTGTAAGAAGCTAGCAATCCCATTATTCTAATACTTTAAAATTTACTGTCATAACTTGACTAGATTTCAACCATTTTAGCTTAAAATTTCTATAAATTTAAACTTTTCGAATATATTCAAATCTTAGTTGGCAAAATTAGCTAGTTTTTTTTTTCGATTTTATAGCTTGAAAATTTTAAAATTTAGCTGACAAACTGGTTTTAGATTTCAGCCGATTTAACTCCAAATTTCCATAAATCTCCACGATTAACTGGCACTACCTGTTTTTCTAAAATACTATAATCTTAGCTGCCAAAACTTAGCTACTTTTTTAGATTTTGCAGCTTCAATTATAATGTCAATTGGAAGTTTAAAATTTTAGCTGTAAGAAGCTAGCAATCCCATTATAGTAATATTTTAAAATTTAGCTGTCATAACTTGACTAGATTTCAACCATTTTAGCTTAAAATTTCTATAAATTAACACCGTTAACTGGCACTAACTATTTTTCGAAAATTTTGAAATCTTAGCTGACAAAAATTAGCTAATTTTTTGGATTTTATAGCTTGAAAATTTTGACATTTAGCTGACAAACTGGTTTCAGATTTTAGCCGTTTTAATTTCCATAAATCGACACGATTAACTGGCACTAATACTATAAGTTTAGCTGCCAAAACTTAGCTAGTTTTTGCGATTTTGCAGCTTCAATTATAATATCAATTGCAGGTCAAAAATGTTATCTATAAGGACCTAACAATCTCATTATTCATAGTAATACTCTAAGTTACCAAACATTTTTAAAAATGAATTAACAAACTGGTTTTAGATTTCAAAAATTTTAGCTTAAAATTTTTATAAATTGATAAGTACTTAACTGCCAAAAATTGGCTAGTTCTATGTAGAATTTTAACTTAAAATTTGTATAAATACTGTCATCTTAGGTGCCAAAACTTAGCTAGTTTTTTCAATTTAGCGGCTTCAATTATGTCAATTGCAGGTGAAAGATTTTATCTGTAAGAAGCTAGCAATCCCGTTATTGTAATACTTTAAGGTACTAAAAATTTTCAAATTTGGCCGACAAACTAGTTTTAGATGTCACTCGTTTTAACTTAAAATTCCAACAAATTGCCACGGTTAATTGGCACTTAGCTAGTTTTTTCAACTTAGCGGCTTGAATTATGTCAATTGTAGGTCAAAAATTTATACTTTATACTACTAAAAATTTTACAATTTAGCTGGCAACTGATTTTAACGATTAACTGGCACTAACTGTTTTTCTTAAATACTATAAGTTTACCTGCGAAAACTTAGCTAGTTTTTTCGATTTTGCAGCTTGAATTATGATGTCAATTACAGGTCAGTAATGTTATCCGTCAGAAGCTGGCAATGTCGTTATTCTAATACTTTAAGCTACTAAAGATTGTTAAAATTGAGCTAACATAAACTTACTTTAGATTTCAAAAATCTTTAAAATTTCTATAAATCGGCGCTAACTATTTTT
>SMLS01061440.1:0-14553 GCA_004785975.1 Popillia japonica
ACAGCTCGATAAGTACAGGTTGATATTTTTGTTTAGAACCCAACGTAGCATTACAGTACTTCTTCTGTTAGGTTACGGGCACAAGCCTGCATTCAACAAGGAGGTGAACAGTTCAAAAATATTGTTAATTGAACGTTTTCAAATAAAATCAGTTTGTATTGACTTCAGGATTATATTTTTTTCATCTGACAATCACATTCATAGGCCTGTAACATTGAAACAAATAATAATCGATATACAAGTTTTGCGTTTTTCTTACTTGGAATGAAGTCTACTTTACACCACTAAATTTTGAACATAATGATACGAGACACCTTGTTTATGAATTTTATATTTGAATTTATTGAACTTATTCGGAATTTTCCATAAATCCAAGCACGTAAATAGTTATTTGGGGTGCTCATTTCCATTGAAACTTCCTGTATTTAACCACGCAATTCAGTTATATAAAATAATAATAAAAGTTCGAATATTAAATAATCCAATCAATAATTCAAATATGAATCAGAGAATCGAGAATAACTTCAAATTATTGTATTTTCTCGCTTCAGTGTACGGTATTCAATTATTTTTTATTTATCATTTATTTTTAAGCCAATAAAATTTAGATTAAAAATTAAGAAGCGGAACCCGAAACAATTGAATATAATGTGAAATTCAGATAATTGACACTAATATTTAATTTATAAAGCCGAACCAATCAATTTTATGGTGAAAAATTAATTATTTCGTAGGTGTTGATTAATTTTCTATTGTTCTATAGACCTATATAAGCACCCGTCGGTTTTGTACTTGCTACCAGTTCCTGTTTTCATCAAATTAAAAAAAAAACAGCATGAAGGTGCTTTTCTTCTTATCCTGCGCTACGCTGCTGATCCTCCAAGGTAAGTGCAATCATGTCCGTTAACAAACATAATTAACATATTAATTATTTGGACAAATTAATATTTAATACCAGTTTCATAAGTTTAACTCCCAGTTATAACCGCCAACATTACCGTTCAATTAAATCTTTAAAAACTACGTTGCAGGATTCGTTGCGTGCGATGATGAGACCACAGAAGGCGAACCACTTAGTGTTGAACTCGTGCCTCTTCCGGCTAATCCACGTTCTACAAGTCCTCAACCATCTCTCCGTCCTGTTCCATCCCCTGGCAGCGCTGGTCCTGCTGTTGCCGTTGCTCTTCAATCTGATGCCAGTACTGGTGACGAAGGAGAGATAGAGAATGAATCTGCGACTCCTCCACCAGATCTTAGTTCTCCTATAGACGACGGCCCCGCTCATGCACGTGGTGCCCGTGACGCTGCTTTTCCACCCTCTCCTACTTATCGTAAAAGTGTCCCAGGTCCTGGACTTGGCGGTTACTGGGGCTAACAAATATGTATAGGCGCATTGATGTTCTCGATATATCAAATTGGAAATATGAGAATGAAATAAAGTGATCAGTAAATTTTTGTTTGTTTTTGTGGGTTTTAATCTTTTTATCTCCAATTTCGACTTTATCGGAATCACATCGCGGCTGATACAGGGGTTGGGTCGGCGTACTAAGCGACCTCGGACAGCACAGTAATTCTAGTTTGGATACCGGGACACCAGGATATTAAAGGTATTGAGAAGACGGATGGGAGCGTCCAACGCATACATGAGACCTATACAGGTCCTACCTATGCAGAAGGCGTACCGAACAAAGACAGCGGAATTGTTAAGTTAATTGCAGGGACAGTGTAGACTTAAGAAACATATGAGCAACCGTGGTGTGATTCAGTTCACTAAGAACGGCCAGCTACATAAAGACAACCCCGACAAAGCTAGACAGGATTAGAAAAATGGCAAGGCTAGATCGGGCCGTCTAGGTAATAGAAACCTATAATAGACAAATTGGTCGCCGTGGAAGGAGGCAGCAGGACCATCTCATTAATTATCTATTTAGCTATCTAGTACTTTTTTTTACCAATCTACCAGTTCACCATCCAGTCTGTGGGCGTAATAGCTGTGATGGTTTCAAGGACGGTATTTATCTCTCGTCAATAACAGCTAAATAATTGGATATGAGGTGGAGGATTTTTGTCCTCCGCCCTGGCAAATCTGCAGTCGTTCGTGTTTCAAACCTATCCTTGTCATGTGTCCTCCTTGCTGGAGCAAACGTACAAGTGGACGTAGCTTGTTCCTACTTAGTTCTAATATAGCACTTGCTCTTTGCTTATTGAGATTTCCAAGGAATACATTGGAGTGTCTACACCAAGAAGACTTTCTCAGATTGGTTTGGGAATGTGCTGCCTGTCCTTGAGTTCCCTATTCCGCAAAACGGTTAAATGTTGGGGTGGCCTTCTTTGCTAATAGATTAGCTTCTCCGTAGACACTGATTCCAGTGTGTCCTGGTACCCAGCATAATGCAACCCTGTTCTCTCTGCTTAGATTGCTTAGTTTCCCTAAGCATTCTCAGACTAATTTCGATACGATGGCGTTAGAACTTGACTGTCGGAGAACTTGATAGTTCCAATATCATTGATATCTGCTTGGGGGACGCTAGTGTAAGCTCCCATTAGCTCTGGGTATTAGGTTCCTGGCTCGAAATGCCTTGCACATCTTCTCTTATCAGTTTCGGTAATGTTTTTGTACAGTGCGATTAAATTTATGAGCGCTAGTGTATATAGGCACACAGATTATATACTTAGTATACATATATCTCTAACGTTGACAGCGAATGATGAAGGTTCGAGTAGCCCCTACATAATAATGATCTCGCCGGATACAAAGTTCTGGCGATAAAAGCGGTAATCCGGTGAAGGTTGGAGGCTTCCGCGCGTGTATTACCGCAGCGACTACTCCCGTGTTCTGCCATTTTTTATTTCCTACGGCAGTTTCATCGCCACTAATCACGCGAATTGATATATATATGTATATACCACGACAGTCGGTTCCTATGTCTCATTAACATACAGTTCTACTACTACTACGTATGTATGTACATACGTAGTATGTATGTGTGTATAATTCAGATGGAAAAAATACATAGTCGTGCTTTTTTCTTTCCTTTTCGCCTTGTATTAACAGCGAGGGGTTTACATATTAACGAGGAATGCACGACAAATGGGACCTATCACGTGCATTGTTGCATTATATATAATATATGGGTGTGTTTACATACACCATGCATACACCTACGTATGTATGTTAGACATCATAATTAGAGTATACTTTAGCAAGTTCCACATAATGGGATTGATGAATGGACGAAATCTAATTTGCTTAAAGATTGGGATTTAGTATGGCGAAAACCAGCTGCAGGAATTGCTCAATATGACCTCCATTTTGTTGCACTGTTGGAGAGTTTCTTGTCTTGTCCAAACCGTGATATGAAGCACTTGAAATCCCTTGGATGTCGTATTTACACTGCTGATTACTAGTGAATTGGTGAGTGGTTCTATCCTGATTTTCAAGAAGAAGCAATTAATTCTTGGTCCTCCTGATCTTGGTAGGTCAGTTACAGACACTATTTTTTCAAATTTGATCAAATTGCGGTACGCATTTTTTTTTTTTTTGGTGAGGTGAAATCCTTTATGGACGCTACAAGCTTGGGTCGATCGCTCTGTAGCAGTGTGGGACTTCCGGATGGGGGTGTGCCAGCCTGGTTTACCCACCAAAACACCTCTATCCTCGCAATCGTGTATCCGGAACCACTATCGTGGCATTACTTCAGTTAACACCACCAATCTCTCTCCATCCTTATCTCTCTAGGTCTACCTTCTACATCACTTGTCCTCCGGATGTTCTTCGCTATTCACTGCGCTCGCTCCGAGAAAATATTCTTAATAAACCGAACTACCTTATTCCAATTGGCTTCCGATTGCGTCATGATTCCGATTATGTTCGCGCTAGTGACATTTTGACCGAGGTCGGACCCCCGTTGCACTCTATCTTCTTCCCACCTTCTGCATACCAGGATTACATGCTCCGGTGTATCGGTTGACTTGCACTACACGAAGAGATCTTCGTGGGGATCATGCTCCTGCTCCATACTGCTGTCTCCCCCTCCTCTTTCCACGTCTCCTCCCATTTGGCCAATGTGAGGTCCCTTACTGCTCCATTATCGACAATCCGCAGTGACTGCTTCATGTAAAAATTAGTCCGTTGTTCATCAATTAGCAGCGCAATTGGTAGGACTCCTGCTATTGCTTGGATACCAGCCGTGGAGATAACCGCTAGTTACCCTCAATGGAGACCGTCTTTGTAAGCCTTCTAGGAGATGCCTGTATTTCTTCACATCTAACGCATACGACCAGGCAAGACATGCATATATCAATTGGGATTGTATCAGGCCGTACAGAACTTCTCTCTTTTTTCTGCCCCCTCCCCCCACATTAGGCATTAGTCTTGAAAGAGCCGCTAGGCTGCGCTCTGCTTTTTCCACCATGTATTTTATGCGGGACCCAAAAGTTAGTTTATAACTTTTTTGTTTTTTTCACCCGAGGGAGATCTAGGAACATCGGAAATTTCCATGCGTCTCTATACACTGCAGCCTAAAAGGCTTATTGTGTCCTCAGCTAAAATTTTGCCTGACTGAAGGTTTTCCAACCTCCAGTAGTGATTTTTTATGTGCCAAACATCGCATTGACACAGGACCTACAGTTTTACTTCCTTATCCGAGAAGAAGGCATGTTTCTTATTTTTATCCGGTTTAAAAATTACCAGACTCAGCTAGGGCGTGAACCTTCGACCCTTGGGTTGAAAAGCGAACATGCTAACTATTCAACCACCGAGCCTGGTTTAGTTTATCACTTAATATGACCCCTAGGTACTTTAATTCCTTCTTCGGTGAGATTGTGCCGCTCGAAATGTTGAAATAGAGGTCCTCGCGTTTTCTTTGACCTTTAAGGATGGCCACTTCTGTTTTGTGGGGGGCCACCTCAATACGCAATTACTTTATGATAACTTTGTATATTTAGGAGTGTATGTACCTATATCGTCGTGAACATGAATGGAATACCCTAATTGGGCGAGATAAAGGTTAGGTTAGATCAATCCGAAAGAGGTTCCCCTTATTATTTAAATCAGTAAAATGTTAAACTTTCTTCTTTCTTTTGAACTTAAAAAAAAATAAAATAAAAGGAAACTCGACAAAAATCTCAGTCATTTATACTTCACTTTCGTTTTAATAATCGAGATTTTTCCGCCCCTGTAAAAAAAATAAATATTAATGAGGTTGTTTCTCCCAGCAGCACCGATTCCTATCCCTCTCCTTCCTTCCTTCACCTTCCGCACCTTCCGTCCTTTCTTATAGTACATGGGAATTTCTTTATTTTTTTTTTTATTAAGAAACGTTGAGTATTTGTAACTTTTTCATTACGCGCCTGTTTTGCTAAAAACTCTTTTCCCCGTCCCCCTTCTTCGTTGTCGCCAGCTCATTGCTCGACAATGCGCGGGTAAATTTCCGTATTTTCCACGGGTTACTTTTCAATTCGCTCACCCTGTTTCGCTGTTGATTCCCACGGATGATGCGGAATATCGATCCGGGTGGTTGCTCGTCGTACGTGACGGATTCGTCCTTGACCTTGACGTCTCCGTACTCATCCCCCGGAATGCGAAGATTTAAATTCGTTTGGATGTTATCGGATATGTATTCCATAATTTTAAAAATCTAACCTTCCTTTGATCTCATTCATTAATTAAAAAAAAAAGAAGCTGCTGTCATCGATGAGGTTGGTTGCATGAAATTGTAAGGAGACCACCAAACAATCATATTCGTATTCGCATAAAATGTGCTGCAAGATCTCCTCTTCCGTCTGACAGAATCTGTATCTTACACTGCTGTGCCTAAAAATAATTTGACACTTCTCCTGGCTTTCTCTTCTGCAAATTTGGGCATATATTCTTTAATGAATTTTTAGCTTGTCTCCGTCATGGGGAGCTATTCGTGGTTCCAAATGATAGTATAAGTCTGATGAATGAGTTAGACACCTCATCCTTAGCCATAGCATCCGTCTTCTCAACACCTTGAACATCCTCGTGTGATCCAAACTAGGATCATCTTACTATGCTCTTCTAGCCCGCATAGTACGCGGATCCAATCCCATATTAGTCGTGATGTGATTTAAGTGACCTCATTGGGGGTAAGAAGGTTAAAACCCACAAAAAAATCGACCAAAATTTCTGCTCATTTTGTTTAATTACCATATTTCCAATTTGATATCTCGAGAACATCAATATATATATACATATTTGTTAGCTGGAGTAGTCGACAGACTCAGGATGAGACTTACTGTTACGAGAAGTAGACGGTGGAGGAGACGCTGGAGGAGGATCTCCACCGGGTGGAAAAGCATAGGCAACGCGTGGAAGGGTACGGCCACCGGAGGGGGGAGCACGAGGACCAGGTAGATGAGAACGGAGATCTGGTGGAGGAGGCGCGAATCCCCCCTCGCCCTCACCATCGCATGCAACGAATTCTGCAACGTAAGTTTTTGAAGATTTAATTCAACGGTTGTTGTCGGTTATAGTTGGGAGTTACATCTTATGAAACTGGTACAAAATATTAATTTATCTAAACAGTGTTGTTAATTATGTTTGTCAACGGATATGATTGCACTTACCTTGGAGGATCAGCAGCATAGCGCACAATAAGAAGAAAAGCACCTTCATGTTGATGTTTTCTTTAATTTTATGAAAATATGAACTGGTAGCAGGTACAAAACGGGCGGGTGCTTATATAGGTCGAAAGAACAATGAAAAATTAGCCAACACCTACGTAATAATTAATTTTTCCATATAAAATTGATTGGTTTTTATAAATAAAATTTAAGTTTTAATTAGTATTCATTTTTTTACTTGGATTACTCCTTTTGTACACATAGATTGCTTTAAAGCTTTTCGACGATAAAACTACTTGAGGTTCTGCTGTAAGTACCTCTTTGCTTTGAGCAATCTTTGTATTAAACACGTTTGACAGAAATGAAACTTTCCGTATTAAAACATTTGCTTTTTATTTAATTAAGTATCTAGTTGAAGCTTAGTGTAAATGGGATGCTTTTTAAGACAAATTGTGACAGCTGTCAAATATAATTTCAAAATATGAACGCGAAATATGAGAATTTGGTCGGCTACATGAATCCATTGAAACACTAACGGATTCTATCATTTAAGTCTTCTTGTCTCTTAAATTCGTTCAAACCATTCCTCAAAGTCAAAGTCTCCAAAGTCTTGCAAGATTTTGAGATGACCTACTAAGTTTTCTAATATGAAGACTATATTTCGGTCAAGCCTGATTGCCTCCCTTTTCACCTGATGGTGCAGAGGAGAGAGAACGGGTGAGATTTGCATCTCTTCGGTTGGGCAGTTTCAAATTGCATCTGCAATGCCTACTCAACCAACTAGCTATATTTTTCGCAGCAAGATTTTAGTTTGTAGTCACCATACTACTGAGACATATACGACCATAGGTCTGACCTGTATTCAAGTGATTAAGACCTACTAAAATTCTGAAAGGTCTGAAGATTTTTTGTTAGGAAGAGACTCTGACAAGGAGGAGCCATTATCATGAGTACTCTTTAAGTTGGTATTGGAGGCTGTATAGCGAGAAAATGGGCATAAGAACAGATGAATTTACATATATACAGTAGCAAACATCAGTGTCCAGCCTATGGTAACCCATATGGTACTTACGTCAAGATCCAGGACAGAATTAAAGAGAGCTTTCAGATTGTTAGAACAGAAAGCAATAGGCTATGGATCAAAAATTAATGAGGATGTAGATGTGTCATTTGACCAAGGCCAGGCTCGATGTATGGGAACGAAAAAAGTTAAGAAGAGTTCTCGGAGGAATACGAGGAATGGAGACGCAGAACTAATAACAACGAAGCTGAAATAGCTATACAATGCTGCGAAGACCACGCAACTTCTTCGAGCTCAGAGGGCAATGTGGCTCGACCACTTAAACAAAATGGTAGGTCATCGCTGGGCCAGAAGGGTATTCCAGGATGGTCAGGTCCAAGGAACCGCAGATGCAGGCTGAGGAGAAGCTGGATAAAAGCAGTTTAGGAGGATCTGGTTAAGGTAGGGGCTAAGGACTGGAGACAGAAGTCTAAGGAGCGTCAGAACTGGAAAGATATAGATATACAAGAGACTGGAAGAAAGTGGAATACCTATAGGTTTCGAATTGGTTTTGACCTGTTCCAGGACTGGATTTCGACGAAGCTATCATAAATCACTTTTAGCGTCAGTGAAGAAAATTGCTGAAGCAAGATCTGACTATTGAACTTCTCTACGCTGAAACCAATCGCAGAAGGAAACTCGATGGGGAAATTCTAGTTGCATCAACCTTTGCAGACGTTGAATATGATAGGGATGCAGTAGATTCGTTTCCAAAATTTGATGCACGGTAGTTTGATACACATTTACTTGATGTGCTAGGTTTGTTGTCCTTATAGTGGGATTCACTTCCACTATGTTCAAAATTTTCTTGCTTGGAGCACTCTCCGTGATTTTTCAAGGCCGCGTGGAATTACTGAACCTGTATTCCGAAGCGTTCAATGTATACCGATAGTTGGTGATTCTTATCCAATCACGAAACGATATTCCGCAGCATCCGTCGGAATCAACAGCGAAACAAGGTGAGAGAATTGAAAATAATAACAACCAGTCATTAAAGACAAATCACAGCCGTTTCTAACCAGGGAAAATTTTGAAGGCGTGGTGGAAGTATAAGGTTATAAGTGCACCATGCGTCCTACTAATTAACTCTGAATAAATAATGCTTGTTTCAATACAAGAAGGTCAACACAAATGCGTGACTGCAATTACGTCCGATCTGACCTATTCGCTGTTTTAATATCCGACAACCATAGAAAAAAATTTCAATTAAGATTTGTCTCTACCCCAGAATAATCAAGACTGTATTGATTACCTCACATTGTTAATTATTTAATACATCTGTTTGCACTATTTTTTCTTGTTGCAACAGCGCGGAAAATTAAAGGTTTAATCGGGTAATCGCCGAAAAACGTCTCTCCGGTTAGCCGGTTTGTGTACGATTACAAATTTTCTTTCTGGAGTGTTGCGTTCAAAAGGGTTTGCTTTAATTGGAAATGGGATCTCGTGTTGTTCGCAGGGTTGTATTTACAAGACCGTTAGGATGGTGTGTTTCGTGTAACGCGGCGGTAGCCCCCGTCCCATTTCCCCCCCCCCCCCCCATTTTGCTTTTTAGTCCGAAACAAAATAGGGAGTCGCAAGCTGTTTTCGTTGCCTCCGACCTCGGAACGTATAATGACATAAGATTGTAACCGCTAATGGAGCTAAAGTAACTAACTGTGTGCTAGCTCAACAGGCTTCCATTAGAGTTAATTCTTTTTGTGGCGAAGTCGGCAGGATACAATTTTTAAATTTAAATCTCCCGAAGGGAGAAAACAGGTCAGTCGAATCGTCTTCCTCGGACTTATCTCGCATTTACATACACGATAGTGACGCGAATATCGCGTCGAAATTGCAGATAAATTGCATAAAAGCCGTCTGTTTCATTGCCGTACGCCTCGGGGAGACGTAGTGGAAACACATTTCGAAGGCGACGTGGATAGGCGAACGGGTGCCGCTTCTATTCGTTATTCGGTTTAGAAATCACGGAAATAAATCAGGGTTGGCTCTCCTATACCTAGTTGCAGGTAAGGAAGTAATATAACACCAACTCGCTATCTCATTAAATATTGAAACGCGTTCGTTTCCACCATTGTTGTAAGTCTTATGTATTATTGATTCTGAGATATTGTTCCCACACTACTACTGTCTTGAGGGATGAATTTTGTATGAGGTTGACATTGTTAGGAATGGATATTTTTAGATTTTGTATCATAGAATATAGTTTAGCCACAATCTTGCTTAAAGCATTACCAGGAATTTAGAATGTAAGTTGAGGGTGTCACTCGATAATCTAGTCTAAGGGTTTTAATAAACTGTGATGTCTGTGATGATTGATACATCCTATCCTTGTTCTGTATCTCCTAAGGTGGCAATATCCTCTGAGGAAACCCAGAAGTACACGTAGTTTGTTCCTATTTAGTGCTAGCATAGCCCTTGTTCTTAGCTTATTGAATCTTCCAAGGAATACCTTGGAACCTCCATTACCTCTATTTCTTTCTCTTTCAATAGAAAAGATGGCAAGCTAATAGGTGTAAAAGATTTGGGGTTGAACCCAACCTCCTTCCTTATTTATGGTACGAAGGTAATTTTTGCCTTTCCCCAGTTTTGGAGTAGGTATCCCAATGCCAGACTGCTTCTTGCTAGATTTAAAGGATGCTTCTTTCTATCCTTTCTGCAGGAGTATGGGGAAAATCCTATCTGCTACTAGTGATTTATATGGTTGGAAGGTGTTTATCACCCAATCCATGTGGTGTTGCGTTCATATCCTTCTAGCAATCTCCTAGTCTTTCCGCTCTAGTGCTCGCTCTTTGCTTGCTACCTGGGAAGTGTGTTTCAAAGAGCAGGTTAGCCTCTTGCGTGTAGCCGCCATCTGGTTTCTTCAAGGCCATCACACATGTTTTCTACGTTTCACCATGGCCCTGCCAAGTCTTGCTGCTACTGGTGTGGAAGTGACATTTTCGCAAAAACTCTTGTCGTGCCTTATGGTCCTACTCATCTCCTTGTTCTACATAGTCTGGTCTTCTCGGAGTTAATAAATAAATAAATAAATAAATGATTTATTTCCCAACAGGATAAACCCAAGTACAGGGAAAGTACAAAACTAACATGCAGTAGTGCGAATACGAAACTAAAATAAAAATAATATATAGAAATAAGCACTAAGACTAAACTAAAATAAAAATATAAACCAAAACTACTAAACTAAAATAATAATAATGTATAGAAATAAGCACTAAGACACTGTTAAAGAAGATTAACGTTTAGTAAGTAGTATTCAAGCTGCTATTTCTTACAATGGTTACAATTTCATTCAGAGAGCTGTAATTAATATCACAAAGATGACAGATTGAGTTATAGTTATTACAGATTGTGAATATCGGTGACTTGTTTATAATATTTGTTCGACTGCTATTGAGATAAAAAGTATACTGATAGCGGGACGATAATCGTGGTGTATTAAAATTTATTTTGCTCAACAGCCAAGGCGAATCTATGTTATTATGCAGTATGTTGTAAAGAAATGTAATAGTTACTATATTCCGTCTTGTAGCCAGTGAATCAAGGTTTAACCGGCTAAGCAATAAGTTTTGGTCGTAGCCTCTAGGAGGATAAACTTTGTCTACGATAAAGGCCAAATATTTTAGGAAGCGTCTTAAAACTAATCCTCAATATTTTTCGAATGTACTAAGTATATAGGAAACCATATAAGAGATCCGTATTCAAGCTTTGATCTAATGAACGAGTTAAATAACAAAATAAGACAGTTGATATTTGAAAAGCCTCTACAATTTCTATAAATGAACCCGTACGTGCGATATGCACCGGCAACCATTTGATTAATGTGGTAAGTAAAATAAAGCTTTATATCAAAATATATACCCAAATCTTTCACAATCTCACAACGTTCGAGCTTAGAATTGTTCAATGTGTAGCCGTGTTCTATAAATATATGTTTTCTCGTATAATACATGACTTTACTACAATTTATTTGTTAATATTCAGTTGCAGAGAGTTTCTCAGACACCAGTTACCAACATTAAGCAAGTCCTGCTGCAAAAGTTGACAGTCATCCTCCGATTTTATATTGTGAAATATCTTCATATCATCAGCAAACAGTAACACATGGCAGTTAAGACTATCGACAATATCGTTTATAAAGATTAAAAATAAAAGTGGCCCCAAGTTGGATCCCTGAGGGACACCAGAAGTCGGAACAGAAGTTAATGGGCACCTAACCTCCAAAGTTTTTGATATAGCTCCACTAAAGCTTGTCTCTTAAACAGTTCTTGGTCAGATTCTAGCTTGTTTTCCTGGTGTTTCTGCCGTGGGAAGTTGAGGTGTAATCCCTCTAAACTAGACTGTATTATCCTCTGTTCTAACAGGGAGGATTCAGTTGCAACCTCCCAGTTCTTGACTAAATTACTTAGACCAAGGGTGCTGAATGCAAAATTATTAACGGCAGGTTCCTCTTTCTAGTGCCTTAGGCCGTCTGGAATGAGGAAAAAGCCTGTAGGCTACGAAGAGGAGATGACACAACCTTACGCCATCAAATATTTGAAATGCACCCAACCGAATATACATACTTGCACATCATTGATAGAAACTTTACAGAATCTTGCGAATATCTGTACATAACATACCTTTTTGAATATTAGAAGGACACGGCGGTTGAGGGTATTTGCCTTGTACGAGATGAATTTTCCGGTAGATAGAAGCGATATATAGTTCGGCGGTATGGAGTAGAGCGGAACACGGGTAGACCGTAACCTTGCTCCTTCTTTGCGTACGCGTCCGTGCCCGGTCCCCGGGGACTCGTCCGTTTCGCATTCATAACCCAAATATTTCATGAAATACGAGGGAATTTCTGGAGAGCGAACCCGGTACCGTGGCGACCCTTAATCAGCCGGAAAATTCTAAAATATTGCGCCGGTTTAACGTTGCAGATGAGTGGATATTACTGGATTAGTGATCTTTCCTCTTCTCTTCTTCTTTTCTTTTTTTGACTTGCTTTTAGAACTAGTTTTATGTGTGTACGAATAAGGACTAGCTTCATTTATTGTTGTAATAGGATTTTTAGATTGTGTTTCGTTTAATCTGAGGATGAAAAGTGCTAATTTGATAAATCTCTAAATACCATCCCCGGATTATAGTCGCAACAAATTAGAGCAGACAATTTTAGCAAGTTGGGGATGGGGAATTAGCTCCTTCTCACTATAATAATAATAATAATAATAATAATAATAATCTTTATTCATGCCAGTACCACAATGTGTTTACATACGTCAACACAGAAAAAAAAAAGGAAAAATTACAAATTACATATATGCATGTATATCATTGAAATCATTAGTCAGAAATTCCTCTATAGTATAGAAAGTTTTTGATACTAAATATTTCTTAATCACTTTTTTTAAAGACCACCAAGGTAATTTTTTTACAGTTTCGGGTAAGATATTAAAAAGTTTTATGGCAAAGTAACTAACACCGTCTCTACTTCTACTTAGCCTATGGTATTTGGGTCTTATGGAATCATTAGATCTAGTGAAATATCCATGATAATCTTTATTTAGCCTATAGTCATTAATGTTTTTCTTAACGAAGACAACACATTCCAGTATATAGACACACGGAGTTGTTAAAATATTAAGTTTAATGAATGCGTTCCTGCAATCGGCGTCGTAATCAATTCCAGCAATTAATCTAATACACCTCCTCTGCACTTTAAATACTTTTTGTAAATGAGTGGAATGACCCCACACAAGTATTGCATATGCCATTACAGAGTGAAATATGGCGAAATAAATAGTTATCAAATAGCTAGTGGATAGTTTATTATATAGAGACCTAATCAAGAATACTTTTGTCATTAACTTTTTACACAGTAAATCAGTGTGGCACTCCCAGGTTAATTTAGAGTCTAGACTAGCCAATGTTTGCTCTAAACAATTCTATCAAAAGGAGATTTTAGCGCTTCCCATTATATATTGACGTCAGTTCGCGATAAAATAAAATAATTTTGCTACTTTTCGAGGATTTAGCAAAATTTTGAAGCAACAATCTTCGTCTTGGGTATCTGGAAGTGATGCAGCTGTACTGAATTGGCGGTCATAGTCCTCAGGTCATCAGTTCTAATCAAGCCTGCGCAAAACAGCCTGTAACCTTCTAAATTCTGAGAACCAATTCAGTCTAAGCACAGATAATTTATAAAATTGGTCTGATGATGGATGATGAACAAGTGGGTTCCAAAACCGAGTAAATCTCCTGAAGGTGCTTCCTATACTCAGGTCTTTATGAATCTGGATGTCAGACACACAGCTGAGAATAGTTGGAATAATCCCCAAAATCTGGTTCTGAGATCATCGAGTTTTTGGAGTTGAGATTTGGTGGGACGCTGAGCCATTTTAAGAAGACTTAGATAAGTATCGGTCCAGGAATGGGCGGCACTATCTGTAGATACAACTACCACTCCTCCTCCATGCAGTTCCATCGATTAAAATGTAAAAGTCATTTATAAACGCCGTAGAGTCGCAGTTTTAAGATATTATTCTGCTCTTGCAGCAGTTTTGTGTGGTTTAGATCAAACCTTTGAGGACCCCTTTGAGCAGAGAGTCCCATGCTAGCTTGGAATAAAAGGTAATCGCTTTTAGAGCTCTCAATGCTGCTTCAGACATTTCTAATCACGTTGCTCAATGGTACACATTTCTGTCTGAAAAACAGCTATGTCCTGAGAGATTTGACATCCTCACCAATAGATACCTATTCTCACTTATCTATCTTTAAAGCAGCTGTCGTACCAAGCATGAATTATAAATTTCTTGGTGATGGCTTGAGGTCCAAGCAATTAAGGTGGTGTGGCACTTCCTAAATTTTGAATATTTTTGTGGAAGGATCTTCCCTCCCCCATTGCTCCCACACACACACACACA
>SMLS01061441.1:0-11724 GCA_004785975.1 Popillia japonica
AGTACACAGAGTTGCGTATGTCTTTTGTTAATAATAATGATTGTAAGTATAAGTACTTATACTTAGTTTAAATATACCGTGTACGGCTCAAGAAACAATGACACGACTAATTGAAAATTAACATAATTGCACGAAATGTAATCCTTGAAGCGAAGTGTTGGAATTCTTTAGCCCCATTTTATGTTGAACTAATTCCAAATAGACGTGAAAAACGTTCTGTCTACTCGCTAATGAATGTACTAGTGATCGAATGGACGGAGTTGTCGTCATTCTCACTTATCGTTCTTATAATGCGACGCAAAGTGGCATTTCTGTGTTTTCGGTAAAATGAAGCGTCTTGGTACTTTGGTATTCCATTTACATCTCTTCTCTATGGAGACAATAGAAAGGCTAATTTCGTATTGATAATACATTGCTACATATATTCTGGTTAGATAGCAATTTTCTTGATCAATAAATAACTAAATAATATAGATTTAAATGTAGATTTTAAAACGGTATCCAGATAAGTTCTTTGGCATATCCTATGCTATGGGACTCGTTCTTGTCTCGAAAAGGTATTCCAACTACTCGGTAAACTGTTTTTTGATTAATTACGATGTGTATATAAGTGGGGTAATGTATCTATGGTATCAGTAAGAACCAACAAAGTGCGTGCCTGTTTACCTTGACGAATTACAATTATTGAACGCATTAGCTGTAGCTTATGTTTTGAATTTCATTAACTTTTACGCCTTTTATTATTTATACTTAATCTTTAAAATTCACGTGCTAAACATTCTGAACAGATTATACTGTCAGCTATATATTTTTATAAGCGCCCGCCAACATTCCTCTTTTAAAACGTCGTCGTAACACGAGAGCGTTGAAATTACAAGGGACACGGGTAAATTTGTCCGCACGTGTTCAGTTGTCGTGCAAGGGTAATCGATTGAGTGGCAGTAGTAAGTGGTAGAGTCGCCCCGAAATAAAAGAGAGGCAAAAGGAAAAGGCGGTTGTACGCCTCGTCGCTTTGACGAGCTCCGAAGTCGGGGCATAGGAAGCTCTGGGCAACAGGTGGGTGGATCGGCCAACCGCCGCCACTACCACTACCACCACCATGATCATCGGGTCCCAACAACAACCCTCAATTGTTAGCGTTGTCTGGATATGTACACGAAATATACCACGGAGCAGTAGTACGATTTAGTTCGCTCAAATCTCCGGTTTAATGTACCGATGTCTGTTGTAAGGAATTTGTTGATATAATTGAATTTGAATGTTATCTAGCAACGTAAATGTCTGAAATAGGCACGTAGGTTTAAGGTGATGTAATAGAGTAATCTGTTTTACGTGCATAACAATGTACTTCTGACAAATTAATATTAAGCTCGTAAATAGAAAATATCTGTATTATAGCTGTTTTCTCTTTGTTTCAGGTGAGTTCTTAGGAGTTGTTTATAATATATTGGATTGTAAGTATTTAGCAGTAAGTACTGGCTTGTTATTTAATTAATCTACGTTTCAAATTATTACTGCAAATATTTATTGTAATTTATTGTATTCTTTATAAAATATTTGAATTAATAGTTGTACTAAAATTGATATTTCCAAAACCAAAATTATGCATGGAAATCTATAAATTCTCGAATTTCCTTGCAGTTTTACAGTGTAATCATAAATGATTGAGGATAGTTCGAATTTGTCGCCATACAAGTTTTTCTTAAAGTTGGTTATACTGAAGATTTACAGTTATGATATTTCTCCAGTGGCGTCTCAAATGGGACGGCTATGAATAATATATAATTATTAAATAAAAATTGTACTTTGGAATATCTAGAATTAACTTACTTTTATAATCAACTCAAAAGAACACGAAATGATATGTTTGTTCTTAAATATATTTTACAAGAAATATTCAAAATGTCAAAATAAAAAATAAATTTACTCTTCTCCCCATTATCCGTTCAAGTCTTTCTTGGCCTATCTTATTAATTTCTTCTACAATGGCTGTTTGTAATTCTTTTCGATTATAATGCCGATTTCTAAACACTTTAAATTTAATATAACCGAATAGGTGAAAATCTAATGGAGTTAATTATCGGAAGTATGATAGCCAACGATCCTTAGCAATTAGTCGGTGGTCAAAAAATTGATCGAAGTAAGCTATAGTATCACTAACTCATAACTCATTTATGAAGATGTCAAGTACTTGTGTACGATATTTCTCCGCAGTAGTGGCATCAGTAAAAAATGTTGGACAAATCATGGAATGCCTTGACATTTTTTTTTATTCCACAAGGGCGGATACCTACGTGCGGCCGCTCGGCCAAAAGATTGGTCCCCCATGTCTTTTAGGCCTTCCGACCCAGTTGCACCTGTAGAAAGAAGTTCGCAAGCTAGTCGAGTGTTAGCTTCTCTAGTCTGGGTTCGTCTAATCTCGTTAATTACAAACGAGTCAAGTTTTACGCTTTGTATTCAAGGTGATTACACAAATTATAAAATGAATGATTGCCGTATGATTACAGCGCTGTAAAATATGAATCCAGCTGCCATCTAACAGACTTCTTTAGCGACTACGATTTTACGCACGGAGCTGATGTTAGTATGGGAACACATAATATCTTAACACTTTGATATTTGAAAAGTAAAGACTAAGAGATTTTTTAATTTGCCCATGAAAATGCAACATAACAGTTACTTTATAAGTGCTTGTAGAACACACATTGCCTTCATATTTTGTGTGTGGGGACGTAATGGCGAACTGACTGATCTTCTGTTCCACTAATTATTCGTTTATGATCTTATAACTGAAAAGAGACACAAAAGACGCTTCTTGATACAGAAGGGTTTGTTCGAATTAACAACGCTTAAAGATACATTTGTGTGTAGACGATGGCAGCTTTCTTAAATTTAAATAAATTTAGCCAAATATGAATATGACGATGGGTTAATTTCATTTATACGTGCGAAATTAATAATGACTGATCCAATTTGAAATGTATAATGGTATTTGAAAACAGTATTATAGTTTTGCAAAACCGTGGTCTCACAAACTTTCTTTGATTATCTTATATTTGTTATACTATCTAGTGATTTGTACCGTATAAGTTACTGCAAGAAGCATTTTGAAATATCTACTTATAATTTAGTCAATAAGGGAATATTTTCTCTAAAAACTTCTTGTGGGAAACAGTGTTCATTATACATAACTTAAGACTTTGACTCTATAATGATATCTAGCAGGAGACTTGACAGGCAGCTAACATACATGAGTTTATATTTTATATACCTTGGTGTTACAATGACTCGTGTGGAAAAACATGTAATTAATCATTAACAATGTATTCTGGTGCAGTAAGATGGAAATACAATTAATACGTATATTAGCTTATCGTAGGTTTAGTTATCTAACTGTATTGGAAAATATTTTTGCAAGGTCAAGTATGTAAGTACGTAGTTTGTTATGAATATAATTAACCGATATATAGATTATTCCTTATTATTATTATTCCTTAGGTACATTAGTGTACTAAAAAGGTTCTAAGACATATTTAAAATACTAGCTCCAACTTTTTTAGCGCAAAATATGTACAAACGTACCTGTTTCAAAAACTAGAATGTAGAGCAAATTTTGATAAAGTTCAGCGATAAAAAAAAAGTGAATTTAATAGAGCAGCTAACAGAGAGTAATAGATTTATATACAGTGTGTCTCACTCTAGACGGCACCACCCTAGTATTTTTTTTAATATATTGTCGATTTTATTTTTTTTTATTTCTAATCATACCTTTCACTAAGCTGTAATTTTAGAACATGTTACTTTTCCCCATCACAATAAAACGTTAGCTTACTGTACTATTACTATTACTATTACTAATAAAAGTTGTTTAGAATCCTTTAAACAAGTTAAATCCAAAATATTATTAAAAACAAAAAATCTTCAAAATTATTCCCTAAGTACGGATAATAGAAGACGAATAGAAAAATATATCAGTGCTAATAATGATTTTGTTGAAAATACTGATATTTAAGCAAATAAAAAGCATAGTTTTTTCATTATTCTATCAAATTCAATTATTAAAATTAAAATCATGGCAAAACTTGCAAAATAATTTTTCGAAATATCCGAATTTTTCGAATTTCCAAGATTTTTTGTTTTCAATGAAATTTTGGATTTAGCTTATTTAAATGATTTTGAACAACTTTTATTAACCCAATTTTTTTCTAAAAAAAATCGTAATATGACTTCTTCAATTTTGATGTTTATTTTAACTCGCAGTAAGCTAGCATTTTACTGTGATCGGGAAAGTAACATGCCCAAAAATTGCAGTGTAGTAAGAGGTATGATCAGAAACAAGAAACTTTTTAAATCGATAATATATTAACAAAATACTGAGGTGGTGCTGTCTAGAGTGCGACATACGTTTAATAATATAAAACTACTTTGTTCGCTTTGTCAGTATCGGTTTTCTCACGAAGCCCTGGATTCCAACATATATTCGGTTAGGAGTAGATCTTTTGTTGAAGCAGTGCTGGAGCTTTAACTATGCTAGATCTTCATATAATAAAATGTTATCTAGCTAAGTTGTCGCCATAATCATCACGGTGCGTTTGGAACAGAGCTATCGTTTATAGCATCTACAAGCACCAAACGTGATATACTTAAGTTTTTGAAAGAGCAATTCAAATTCTAGATACTACTTTAGCAATCTTTGTTTAGTAATTATTAAGGCATTTAAAACAACAACTACAAATGCTACAACGCTGAACTGTATTTTCTGCTCCAAACATTTTCTTTTGGATAAAATCGTTGTTATTCTGTCATCCAATGCCATGCCGTTTTTCGAATTTATAATGAAATTTACCCTAATGTATCACGTATGGCTTTTTGTAATCCAGATCCGGTAGGTGTTGATTATCCTGTTAGAATTTTTTTTGCAAAGTTGTGGCATTTTAACGAAAAAAGTTCATACATCTTGTGCTAGTTTTCACATTTGTCCTAGCACATATTGCACACTGGTACTTATTTCCATTACGTGACCTCATCTTTCCTTTATACTTGTTTTTTAGGGAATATGTATATGTAAGTAATATAACTAAATCTAAGTTACTTACACAGATTCGTAAATCAAATCTCCTTCATGTGTCCTAATGCGATTTAAACGGCCAATCTGCTAAGATTTGTCTATAGTCGCTTCTATAGTTTCAGAATATTCATGCTGAAATTCTAGGGCATTTATGTCCTATATATACATATACAGGGTGTCCATGAATATGTGGGTAATATCTCGGATACATAAAGTTTATGTAAAAATAACACTGTATATCTATATATCTTTTTTTACTAGGGTGCACCACTGCTTAGATATTCAACCCTAAACATATAGTTAGCTAGATGGTTATTGTATGAAGTTATGTATTTCTTTTATCTAATTTTAAGGTGTGTAGTTTTTTTACTTTCCAATAAGTGTATTACTATTCCTTGGACATTAAGTAAGAAAAATGTACTCTTAATGGATTTCCATAAAATACTCTGTTTCCGAGAAAAACAAGTTTAATGAAAATGGGTAACATTTTGTTTCAATATGCATTAAAATCTACTTGAAAGAAATTAAATAATTAATAATTTATCCAATTATTTATAAGAATTAATAATACGTCGAATTAACGATTCTCTAACGGAAGCTTTTCGGTACACTCAATGCATATCTGCATACTCATTAAATGTGTATTCCATTTTTATTGAACTAAGCAACTAATGAAAGTAATACACAGAGTACCGATAACAAATAAATCAAATATCTGTAACCACAACAAATACAAACAAAATAGCATGCAATTAAAACGGGAAAACTTATTATTACGGAGATTATAATAGCTTGTAATTTCGAAATAATAATTTGACAGTTCTATCAATCGTTCTATCCAAATGACGTAATTACATTAACTTTATCACAGTATCTCAATATATTGAAATAAAAGTTACCCATTTTCGTTACTTGTCTCATAATTGCATAAAAAAGCCACCTAGCCAATTCTATGTTTAGGGTTGAATATCTCAGCAGTGGTGGATCCTAGCAAAAAAAGATATATAGAGCTACAGTGATATTTTTACATAAACTTTATGTATCCGAGATATTGCCCACATATTCATGGACACCCTGTATATCACGCTACAAGTGATAACAGAGCCCCAAAATCATGACATTTGTAGTATATATGTATATGTCGACCGTTCTTTACAGTTAATGCTGTTATCCCATAAAAAGCACCTTCGTACCCTTTTCATTTTTTTCTCGTGGAACCCTGCCTGAATATCGGCAAAAAGCAATTGCATGTTGTCTAAATTCGAGCAGAAATTTAGACAATGAAAGCTATTGTAATTTGGTTTTGCAGCAGTGTCACCATATAAACCTAAATTTATAGAATTACAGCATATCCGATGTACTTTTTGGAGGTCGTCTAGCTGCAACCGGACATGCGTCCCGACATTACGAATGATAACTCTGTAAACTTAGTATGGTTCTATATAATATGTATGACTTCATGGTCTTCAATAAAGTACTTCAAAAGAATACGGACTTGTATAACAGCACTAACTATTCCGCTATAATGTTCTAGATTGGTGGTTTTAATATAACATTGAAAAAGTAAATTGTGAATACTACAACTTTTAAATTAATTCGAGATGTGTTTCGACGACACGTAAATCATCATTATCATGCGATATTTGATTGATAATGATGACCCGCGTGCCGTTTGAGTTGAGTTAATTTAAAAGGTCGTGATGTTTGGATTTACTGGAATCTACCTGTGATATTGTGGCCTAAGTTTGACTGTATTTCAGATACATACATACATGGTGGACATGAAAATAGAGTCACTCTAAGAAAAACAACAATTTTCTATGGTGTAAAAAAAGCATAGAATTTGAGACAAAAATAAACAATGTCAAACATATTTACTCTATTTAGAAACAAGATAATGCAGGATTTGTTAAGTAAAATACTGTTTTTCAATAGAAAAATGCTAAAAGATATCAAAAATTGACTGGTGTCTGTTGGACATAAAAATAGAGCCACAACAGAATATAATTAATAATCGGGACTACAGCTGCTAATATTTAGTTGCTTGCCCTTTGTTAGAGGTAACAGCTGGACACCACCTTGGCATGGATTCAATCGGCTGTTAACACCTAGCTGTTGAAATGGCCATACCATTCTTTTTGTACTATCTCCTATAATTCAGCCTTGTTCTTTATTTTGTATCTCCAGACCGGCCTCTTTAAATCTTTCCATAGATTCTCTATGGGATTTAGGCTGGGAGACTGTGGGGGCCATACTAATAAGTTTATTTTTTCTTCCTCAAAAATTTTTTTTGCCATACGCGAAGTATGCGTGGGATCATTATCTTACAAGCAAACCCATTTTAACGGCATATTTTCCTCCATGTAAAGCAACATCATATTTTGAAATATGTTAACATACTCATTTTGATCCATATTCTCTCTGATCCAATAAATTGGATCCATTCCATGACGAAATTCTGTACGTGGTAGTCTTCTAACATATAGTTTACCATGGGAACCCATCATATTTATCTTAGTTCCACCACTCCATATAATCTTTTTCCATTTATTAATGTTTTGCGCGCCACTCCAATTTCTTGTTGTTTCTTCGCAACTTTTTATATTTTCGGTGCTCCGTAACGGTACCTTTCTGGCGACCCTTCCATGTAGGTAGTTTTCCTGTAGTCGTTGGCGAATCGTACCTACCCTAATGGTTAACTTTAATTCTCTTTTAATGTCTGTAGATGATTTGAACGGATGTACGCGCGAAACAAACAATTTGTCTATCTGTTTAAGACATAGTTTTTCCTTTCGATCCGGGATTTTCTTTAGCGTTTGCTGGTTTTAATACATTTTCAACCATTTTCTTTGAACACCCTACAATATTTCCTGTTTTGCCCAGCGACATTCCCTGGTAATGCAATGTTAAAATCTGAGGCACTTCAGTCGAAGAGAAATGACGTGCTCGCCTCATTTTACGTAAATCTATGTAATGTATTAGGAATTTTATGGTTCTCAATAAAAAGTATCCTTACCTGATGTTATCACACCAAAAACAAGTGCAGTAAACCGTATGCTTAAATCACTAGATCTGCGTTTAGTAAGTGGCTTTATTATTCTGACCAGGACGAAATTTCGGGATTCATTCAAAATGGGAATTCCCAGAACATGCCTACGCTATTTTGCGGTCATTTCGGTAACTTATGCTTATAGACATGTTTATAGACTTGAATATTAAGTGGCGGTGTAATCATCGTATCCTACTTTGTTATTACGATAGATGTACTTATGTTTTTTAACCCAGTGGCTCTATTTTCATATCCACCGCTGTATATACTGGCATTTTTAACAGCATTGGCAGTCGTGCCACAGCTTGTAACGCGTGATTGTCTGATACCAGAACTGGGCTTCTAATTCAATAAAGGTTATGAACAAATATAGTTTTTGGTAGAATAAATTTTATATTGTAAAGCTTTAAAATATTTTAACCTGATAATATTAATTAAACTGAAGAAGCAGATGAATATGAATATGGTTTTAAACCAGTTTAAAAGCAGTCAGTATATATAAATGTTTTCTACAGTAAATCACTACCATTCATATTGCTTAGTTCGTAATTAAATAAAGTTACCCACTAATTACAATTGGAGAATCACTAATACTTACGTAGGTAAATGTTTTCTTTAATCGAAAGGAATTTCAGAGGTCGTGAAAAAAAAGGAAAAAACTGTCAAAAAGTTAATTTACGTCGTTGTAAAAGAAGCGAAAATGTACGGTAAAGTCGATTCTTGGCAAATTATTGGACCACTGAAATCTGCCAGAAACACATACAGGTTCGAGTTTATTTTTGGTGCTATTAATACGACTACGAGCCCGTTCAAACCACATGGAGGTGACTGTGCTATAACGGCTTTGCCAAAAATGCATCGACCCACACATAGTTACCACCTTCTACGTTCTCGATTCGCGATATTGTGTAGCGATAACCAATAGATTTGATTGAAATTCGAATTGTGGAAACTCTCAAGTTAAGCGATAAATAATATAGTGCTACTGTTGACTTCTGAAAAGTACTTTTATTTTTTAACTTTATTGTTCTTTTTATGGAAGCTTTTCCCATAATGTGCGTAAACTACATGTCTTTTACAATATAAGGTCGTATAAAATGCGTATTTACTCGCGAGATCTTACAATTTTACTTTTTGAATTAATTTTTAAATTTAATTTCAAATTAAAAAGATCCAGTCAAAATATGTTATCGTTAGATATACGTATGTTATACTGTATTTTTGTATGGAAAATAGAAAAAAACCGATCGTCAAGTAAACTGAAGACGTAGTCAAATGTTTTGCGAAGAACGTGTAGACTTGCTTGAATGAGGCTTTGCGCACTTAAATAATAGCACGTGTAAAGTGTTTTATGTGTTTTGTATTCATTTTTATGATTGGTACCAGTAGATTATTTGGCAATAGCATGAATGAAATGTTGTTCTTTCTTTTGGAGAAAGGCATTCGAACATAATTACACTGACATTAACACTTTCCTGTTACAGTGTAAATGATTTTGTATATAATTAGCAATACTAGTTTGGTTTCTTTCATGACATATTTGAGACTCTTACATGTATTTCTTTGTTATCTTGTAATCGAGTTCTTGAAATAAATATTATTATTATTGTTATTATTATTATTATTATTATTATTATTATTATTATTATTACTATTATCATTATTATTATTATTATTATTATTAGACGATAGATAAACGTTATTGTAGCATAGAATATACGTATATGTATGTTGCGTTCTAGTACATATTACCCAACAAAGTCTGCACCAGCAATTATACTATTTTTTTTGTTTATAATAGCATTTCAAGAATATCTGTTTTATTGGTGACGCCAATTACGTTATATAGGTACTTGCTTTTAGAAAAAAAATTATGAATGGCAAAGTTAGCAGTGTTCTGTACGGTAATCCAAAGACTTTTGTCATTGAAAAAATCATCAATGAGTTTAAAGCGTCCATAACGATGGGAACTAACTTCAGCCATTTTTGCTTTAACTCAAACATAAATTTAGTAGCGAAAGGTATGCCAATTGTTTTATTGCACGTATTTGTTTTATGTCCAAACACCGCAAGAATTGCAGAGATATGTTTAATTGCTACCTCTTCGTGTAGCTATATTTTTTAACTTCCTGTATACAGATATCTTCTTTTAATATTTAATGAACGTCCAATATTCCAGATTCCTTACTGATTACACCACGTATTCTTTTATGGAATGTGTTGAAAAATGTGATCATTTATTACTTTAGAAGGGGCTAGGCTGTCGTGAAAAAGAGTAGGCTCATTGGTGGTCGGATGAGTTCATTGGATTGCTGATGTTTCTCGTTGTTATACGTGCCGAGAATTTTTCACCGCGATTTTTTTTCCAGTAGACCGACCGCCGAACCTTTTTAGGTCTTTCGCCCCCTCAACGAAAACCGTACATCATAACACATCATAAACGTTCCGATAATGCGGCTGCGGTCTTCGATACGACGCGAACTGTTTGTCAAAACAATACACGCCTGCTCCTGTTTTTTTTTATTAGGAATTTTTTTGTGGAAGCGCCACGCCACGTACATCGTCGCGAAAGGGGTTGTATCCGAGCAAATATGTTATTTTGAAAATTAACACGTCGCGTCGCTGTTTTCAATTAACTAGCGTGTTACGCAAGTCAATATCGTTGTAATTACATTAATTTAATACGTAATGATATAGAAGGGTGGTAGTTGTGAAAAATGTCTTTTGAAAGTACTGATTTGAGATTCATCTACGAGCGTAGATTACACTTTTTTTTTTTACATTCTACACCAACCGAGGTTATTACGTTTTTAAGTGTAATCTATTATTATAAGGGTAAATTAGTTATTTGGTTTACTATTACTGTTGTTGATAGTTTAGGTGCTTGTTAGCTATAAATACAGTATTTCTTATTGTATTTACTTTTTCAATTGTAGAAGAAATAATGTTAGGAATTCAAAACTAGCTTATTCTATGTATTCGGATGTTATAAATATGATAAATTTATTTTGTCTACAAAAAGACTTACAATTGAAGAATTCACTTTTGACTTTATTATGTATTTATTTACAAATTGAAAACAAACTTCGATTCCGCTAATTGATTTGTAAAAAAATTTGCAGTGTAGCATCTATTGGTTTTAAATGTTCTTCATAATATCGTAATTATTGTGTACAGTGCAATCTCGTTTGAGTAAGTTAGCAAAACTGTATAGATATTTATAAATTGCCAATCACAACAATTAAAATGATATTATTATTAAATTCTTTGAATTCATTATTAGTTTATATAAAGGTTTATGTAATTGCAAGTGACGTGGTGTCAATAACATATTTTGATATGCAGCTGTGCGCGTAGAGTGCGTTGTAAGTATAATGACATAGACACAGAAATGGCAAACCTAATATTTATTATTCGAATTAAAATATTGAACTGTTGCTGATTTAATGTGCTGATAGAAAAACAACAATTGATTTTCTGGCAGAACATGTATCAATAACTATCAACAGCGTCTGCTATCATCATCTGAATCAGTTGATGTTGAAAGGTACTAAGTAACGTTTTCAGCCATTTTGAGGTTTTGCGCGATAATAGTATTTCTACCATA
>SMLS01061442.1:0-25896 GCA_004785975.1 Popillia japonica
CATTATCCCTGCAACCTGTCAACATATACGCAAACACTCCATTATACACCCTGCGCCGCTACAACCACATCGAAATAACGTTAATGCGACTCCGGGGTATATTGACCTAATAATAAATCGAGCATCCTCGAACAGTAGACACACCGTTCATACTATGAAATCCCATATGTGTGTCGTACACGACACTATTATAATATGTATATAATCAACACATCGGAAAATTATAAGCGATATATCCGTTTAATGTGCGTATGCCGTTGTGCACAGTTCGAATAGGGTATTAGGTTGTTGTTACGTGTACGGTTGGTTGATATACTGTAATTTATCTCTGACGAGGGTCGATCTGATGGTTGAATAGTTTAATTTTCGTACCAAAATTACGAGTAATCTGCGGTCCAGCGTTAGATTCCTTCTATCTCTTCCAACGTGGGTTCGTTTCGATTTTGCTGGTGGTCTTAACACGCAAATAACACATAATTTATATTACATTCCAATGAACAAAAGACGTCAAAATTGCTCTAAACATGAATACGGTAATAAACGGTACTGTTCGACTGACAGTATTTTCTAGAGGTGGGTTACATTTTAATTTATTGTTTCTTTGTTATGGTTGATATCTCAATAAAGACTTATATGTTATCTAATTCCTACCATTTCTTGCAAAATGTGCAAAACCGATTACCCAAAAAAAACAGGTTTGTAAACCTGTTCATGTTGTCCTAATAATTAATTTGTGATAGAAATAGATTGCATATTTCTAAATTCTATGAACAATTTTTCTTCTCGAGTTGAATCTCCTTTTTTTATTCAAAAAGAACAAAAGATTCAATCAGTTAAGTTAGTTCCAATATCAAAAACTAGAAATTGAATTTATTCTATTGTACTTTTTCACTCGCTAAATTTTCTCTAAAAACAAAAATTAAACTTTACCAAACTTAACTTTAGATATAGATGGCATTGTCATCCATATCTAAATTATGAACCCATGATTTTACAATAAAGAAGACCCAATTATTACTAAATTCCAAACTGAATATCTGTTTCTAGCTCTAACAACATCTAAACACCCGCACTTTTAAGCAAATTATATTCAGCCAAGCTTGGTAAAAACTATTAAATTTTCTTCGGGCGACCCCTTGTAGTACATAGTAGCACCACACAATTCTTACTATATATGTATATACAACGTCATAAATTGAAGATTCGCCCAAAAAACTTAATAATAATTAAACCTCGTGTAGCTCTAGGTTCAAAAAACACCAAACTGTGAATATTCATTCTGGCACAATGAGAAATTACTGTGGATGTTTCCAAGATTGAGTCTAGAAACGTTAATCTTTCTAGAAGAAAAAAAAACGTACAACCAAATAACATAGAAGATATTCTGGATACAGCGCCGACTATATACAGGGTGTCAAATGAATAATGTCAAAAAAATAAACAGTATAAAACCAATATCACGAGAAAGATAAATCCAAAAAATTACGATCATATATTAAAATAATTTTTCCTTTAATAATTACCAAATTTTGTTAAATAAATTTTGTTCAATCCGAGCCTGACACGTGTGTACAGGAAAAAAAGGAACGCTACGAAAATTTCTAATAGACATAAACAGATATTTTTATCAAGTTGAATGATATGTAAATAAATGCGTCTTGTACTCAATGAATACATTTGTTTACGAAGCAGTTTTGCTGCTCTATGAATTGCACCTGTGGTCCTTTCACAAATATTCTATTTAAAACAAGGTCACACGGGTTTACTACAGATTTTATTCATTTCAACCTGTTTTTTTTTTCCGTAGGAATCAGGTATTTTTATTTTTTTCATTACAGAAACTTTCAATAGTACAACGAAATATTATTACTTAATGATCTGGCAATTAGTAATTTACTATTTGAGATAGCGTTCGTTAGTGGTTTTTTCTTTTCAAATAATTCGTGGTAGTGTTGAAGAGGACTGGTTGATGAGAAACAGGACAAAAACTTAGAGTAGTAATGTCTGCAATTACTTCCACGAGCTTCGAAAGCACGCTTCTATGCGACGGCAAAACTTGTCATAAGCTGAGCCGCTGTGACAACAGAGTCTCGAAAAGCCTCGACGTCTAAAATTTCCCGTCGACGATCATAAACAAAGTTTTTCATGTATCCTCACAGGAAAAAGTCCAATAGATTTAAATCGGGACTTTGTGCTGGCTACAAAATCGTTCCTTCTCGGCCTATCAAATGTGCAAATGCCTGGTTTAAATGTTACCATACAAGTCGGGCAACATGTGGAGGTACCCCATCGTGCATGAACTACATTTGTCGTCGTACATGTAGTGGTATGTCGTCCAAGTAATCGGGTAACGTATTTTGCAGACAATTTAAATGATCTACCGCATTTAATTTTACGGGAAGTACATGTGGCCCAAATAAATGATCGCCCAATAGTCCGACCGATACATTTATTGATATCTTATGTTAGGATGAACTCTGATGGATATCTTGTGGGTTTTTATTGGCCCAGTGATAAATATTATGGCAATTCCGCACACCATTTTTTGTGAAGCAGTATTCATCGGTAAACACGATCACGAATCGAAGATTTGGAAGACGAGTTTCTGTTGGACGAAACTATTCACATAACCCGTTGAGGAAAATCATTGTCTGATAGACGTTAGATTTTCTGCGCAGTAAAAGATTTTATCTTGTTTCTCCGTAGATTAAAATTATGTCCATGTACTCAGTATTCGTATAACTTGCCATAATGTATACATAAGACAACGAATGCCTGTGAATGACTCAACGTTCTGCTTATGTTGCTCATCCATTTATGCGTTGCGCTCGAACAACAGGGCCGGACTGAGATTGAAAAATATTATTTTCTCGTTACTGCGTGGGCACAGAGTATTCATTTTTTTGGAATTTAGGTTTCCATGCCATTAGCTCTAACCTCTTTTATTTTTACAGACTATTCAGTAGACACTCAGTACACAGCTTATATAATTCCATACAATTTTACAATATGTATTCTTTTTCAGAATTAGAGCTACGAGGTTCAAATGCTATAGTGGCGCGCTGGCCCGGTATCGGTTTCTGGGTCGAGTATCATTCCCTGTTAGGCAATGGTTAACAACGCAATATTACTTACGGTGGGGTAATATTGTATGTAACAAGGCCTGCAAAAACACGTTTATACACACTATCTACACAGCAAGAACTACAGTGGTAGTCCCATAAGCACAGCTTGAAAGTCACTCACCACACGTAAAGAAGTATCTATAATCTATAGTGCGTTCACGATTCGAAGACGTGCGCGTCATTAATCACATCATAAAAATATAACAAAATCGACTTGTTTGCAGGTTAGGTTAGTATTCGTAAATGGGGAATCCTAGGATACGATAAATGACAGAAGGTTACAGAAGACAGCACTGCACGCCTCTAGCAATATAAAGTCGCATTATTAATTATGTTAATATTTTACTTTTATAGGTAATTTGTTATTTCTGTATTGGAGATTCCAAAAATTCCGTTCATGTCGTGCGCGTTTTCGAATCGTGAACCAAGTGTCCATATATCTATAATCTCCGACAGAACTAGGTATTAACAAATTTAAACTTGCCAGGTTAAACATGTGCTACGGAGCATGCGCTTCTTGGTAAATGACATAATATATTCGTTGTAGTGTGAACATGGCTTTGTATGCAGAGAATGACAATGTTGTGGTAACTGGTATAGTAATTGCATAGTTAGAATGTTCTTTAATCTGATTTACTATATTTGTGTGTAAGGAGTATAATAGATAACTTCGCAGACAATTTTTGCTATTATAAGAATCACTATTGTCTAGTCAGATTTGTGTGAGTGTTTTAGTAAAACAGATATACCTACTAGGTGGTCGCACTGTACCCCCTCGTATAAATTGCTTCCTCGCAGTTTGGCAAGTTTCAGTCTCTCTTCACATCCAGCAATTGCAATTTACATATAACAGAGTATACTATTTAGGTACTTAAAAAATAAAAACATAAATGTAAACAATACTACTACGGATTATTTAATTTTCGTATTATGTAAAACTGTTAAAAATTACGCAATAAACGTACTGTACCTTGTCGATTTAGTCCAGGGTCGAGGGAGTCCAGGAAATAGTGTTAAAAGAATACTAATTGAATACTAATTCAATGTTCTGTAATAAGTATACGCAATGTTAATGTATAACACTACACATGATATTGCTGTATGGAGACTGTTACAGCCTTAACCCGTCTTGGACTGGATCTTATAGGACTGCCTTCCTACTAACAATATTCATATTTTTATGATCTATAAGTGCTTATCCTCTAATTTCAAGTATAGGAAGTCAATAAAACACAATTGAATTATACATAAATCAATTTTTTTCTAAATAAATTATATTTTTTTTTAATTTACCATTTAATTGTTGTCCTTGTTTACCAACACAATTATTTAAAAACAACAAAAATTGTTGATATATAGGACTATGTTTATAATCCCATTAATAAAGGAAAATATTTTCAAATGTAAATTTAATATAACCATAAAAGTGAAATTCAATATCAATGCATTTTGTATCAAGCTCTATCAAATCAAGGATTAGGAGAAACATGATAAAAAGAGATAATAAAGAGATTAATTTAATAAAATTTAGGTTTGAATCTGTTCTAAAATTGACCATATACATCATCTCATAAATTATTCTCTTTTTAGAATTAATTTTTTTTTAATCTTAACGGTTTCAAAATCAAAGTTATGTCGTCTTTCTTTAGAGAGCTTAGACAAAGCAGTTTTCCATTCATATGATACTATGTGCTGATTGCATGAGTGTTTTTGAAATATTGTTTAGTTTGACCTATATAAGATTTGTTGTAGTCTTTACAGTCTAACATATGTATATCTACATATATCAATCTTATGCATCAATGCAATTTTTCTTGTCCCTTGATAATTTTATTGATACGAATGGCTAGTTGGTTTCAAATTTATTTTCCACAAATTAAATGTTAATTTCTCACTCTCACTGAAAAAGTATTATAACGAAAAAGCAAATTAGATACCTACTAAAAGAGTTACTATTAAGTGGTGAAGTTCTCATTTATGTAAAGTGATATGCGAAAGGTAACTGAATGAATCGATGAAAGCGTGAAAACATATAGCGCGTAATACTAATTAACTCAATCTTACTTTTTCTCTCCAGAAATTGATTTCACGTTAAATATCAACGATGCTTCTATAAATATAAGTGACGCACTTGATTATATTCAATACTCAACCAACTTGCAATTACAGTAGAAGTTAGACGTTAATTGTGCTAGAGCTTTAAAACTAATTTTATGTGAAGTTATGTATAGTACAAAGAATAAATTATTGTTTCTCACAAATTATGGCTTTTGGACAATAACAATGAATTAATTCAAAATATAAATGCCAGGATTTAATACGATTCACATGCATTTGTCGTAAAAAGTAAATAGTTCGCGAATGGCAACAATGAATTTACATAAATATCTTTTATTTGAAAGGAAGAACCAGTATCAATAATATTTTGTTGATTTGCTTGATTACATTGCAATACAAAGTACATTACATTTTCTCAAAATGGTAATATCCATTTCTGTTAAGTGGGGTACTGAAATGACAACTTCAAATTAATGAAATAATAATATGAAACCAATCATTTCTTGCATAATAAAGACATAAACTTCTTAAACGAATTCCTAAAGAGAATATTAAAGTTGGCAAGTTAGCGTTTCACCTTGAATTTTAGTACGTACTCTGCTCCTCTTTAACGGTAAAAGCTTGGACCATAAAGTTTTGAATTCTTCACTCAATCTGCTTAACATGTCATCGACCGATTGTCTCCCTAATTAATGTCGGCAAAGTTATTTCGAGTGGTCAAAATGCACAAGAAGCTCCGAATTCGTAAATTACAAGTTTTTTCTTTAGCGAACACCGGTGGAACGCGTGTTATCGATAATATCGTGAATGTCGAACATAATCCCACCCCGCATCTGTATTAACTGTTAACATCTTGCCGTGAATGAGTCCAGCATACATCCAAGTCAGGTAGCAAATAAGGAAAGGCCTTGGATCTTAGCATCTGTCTATAATTTAGGGAAATTTAGTGACACGGACGTGGATGTGTGCTGACGGTTCTTAATTCTGTTTTTCAGTATACACTTTTTTCGGACGTTCGTACAACGAAACTATAATTAACGCATTAAGTGGTATTAAATGTGTAATGACGTATTAAAATATTAATAACGACGCTAATTTCTCTTTTCGTAACGTGATTGCGTGTTAATAATGGTTGTAAAGCTCGTAGATTACACATGAATTTAAATTGTAACAAATTAATGTATCATAACCTATCGAACATAGTAGGTTAAATAAGGTAAAGAACATTAAGAGCATAACAATTAAAGTAGCGCTTATGTTTGCGCTAATGTTATATATTTATATAAATAAAATTTGAAGTCTCAAAAGTGACTGTAAAAATGTCAACAAAAGTCCATCTGACTGATACTAAATTAAGGGGTATATTTTAAATGATTATTTTTTTTATTTAAGAACAAAAAAATGAACGAAATCTAATTGCTTAAGGAATGGGATTTTGCTCTATCTATAGGAAACAAAAGTATGTAATGTATCCATATAAACTGAAACTGCTGTTGGAATTAAAGGAAGCATTTGTGGCTACTAGGTACGATTTGTCGTTGCGGGTGATGGCTCAAATGGAAATTGAACCCAAATTGTTATTTTATGGGCAGATGAGACACATTTTACTCTTAATGGTTGAGTCAATACTCAAAACTGTAGAATTCCGTGTGCAAAAAAATCACCAAAAATCATCAAGGTCTTCATGACAAGAAAGTCATCGTTTGGTGCGGTTCTACAGCTGATTTTATCATTGGTACGTATTTATAAGAGGAAATGCAGAAAGGTGAAAACGTATCTGTAACTGTAAACGGCGAGCGATACTTGCAAATGCTAAGAGATTATGTTATTCCACAGCCGGAAAACGAGCACCACAGAATTGAAAACAGGATTTTTATGAAGGCTGGAGCACCCCCGCACATTTTCCGGTCAGTCTAAAAACTGTGAACCGTTTTTTCATAATTCTGTCTTAACCAGACAATTGACAAATTTATGGCCAACAAGGTCAAAATTGAGTGTTTAGAAGACGACCAACAACGGTGCAAGACAAGGGCCACCAAGATTACGCAGCAAATTCAACCAGAAATATTACGGAATGATTTCATTTTTTTTTGTTACTAATTTAATTCGTTAAAAATTTACCGCAACCACCAGCTAACCGCATAGTTGGGAATTTTCAATAATACGGCCAAGGATCTTGCAAAAAAACTCACCCGTGCGCATTTTCTGACCAGTCAAAAAATTGTTAATCAAAGTTCTTAAGCAGACATTTCGTTAAGTCATAGCCACCAAAATCTCCTGAACTTAACCCAGGAGTTTCCTGGTTGTGGAGTTATTTAAAAAGTTTTGTGTTTAGAAGACGACCAACAATGATACAAAAATTAAAAAAGAATATTACGGAGCAAATTGGAGCAGTTCAACCGGAAATGTTACAGAATGCTGTGTACAATTTGGAGAAAAGAATGGTCATTTTACAAGAACAGAATAGAGGTAATTTTGAGGAATTGCTGTAACTGGTTTAGGGCATACCAAATCCCATTCCTTAAGCAATTAGATTTCGGTTACCTTTTGTTATTAACTTATATAATTTGTTAAAATGTTATTATGATTTAATGATTTACCATTACATTATGATAATAATATCGTTAACTTTCTTATTCTAAATGTTAAAAAAATATATAACACTTCTCATTAGCTTCTATACTATTATTACTTCTCATTACTCAATCCCAATTAATACAATATACGGCAGGAAAAAGTTTTAGGGAGAATTCAAGAAAGACAATTACAACTTCAGAATTGTCAAAATACTTACTGAGGGCTAATGGAAGCAATAGAAGAATGTTGGCATCGATTGTGGCCGATAATGGAATGACTGAAAGTAGTAGAAGCTAATTATTATATTTTTATTCTAAAACTTGGCTTATTTTCCTGATACTTTTTTTCACTTCTACGTGAATTACAACAGTATAGATAAAAAATGGGATTTACCTAATAAAAATCATACAAATTTACCGAAAAATGAATTCATGTTGGCTGCAAAACTTTGCTTAAATTCTACCTATTTTCAACACTAAGACACAATATACAAACAAATTTTTGAAACTGCAGTGGGTTCTCCATTATCTGCTGTAATAGCAAATTTAGTGATGGAGGATATTGAGCAAGATTCTTTAAGTATTGCATATGTTTCATACCGTTAGGTAAAATTGATCATGTTATACACACATTTAATTCCTATCATGATAGATTAAAATTTACGTTTGAAAAAGACAATCAAAATTCTATAAATTTTTTAATGTTAAAATAATGCATAATAACACGAACATAAAAACAAATTGGTACATAAAAGAAACTAGTAGCAATAGACGCCTAAACTACTATTCAAACACTTCGGTAAATTTAAAAAAAAGCGTTGACCAGGCTATTAAATTAGCACATCCTGATTTTAGGAAAGAGAATTTAAGTTAGATCAATTCTGGACAAAAATAGTTATCCAAAAGAATTTTATGAGAAACTAATAAAAAAACGAATACATAAAATATACTCAAGAAAATAGTAACATATATCACACAATTCCATACATTAACGATGTAAGTGACAAAATTAAATACGAATTTAAAAAATCAGATATAAACATTACATTTACACCAAATAATAACAATCGTTTACAAATTTAAAAACTAAGATTAAAAAAGATTATGAAAGTAATGTCGTATATAAGTTAGAATGCAAAGACTGTGATAAATGTTACGTAGGGCAAACTAGACAGTATTTTAAAAGTGTATAATCATCAATACATTGTAATGCATAACATAACCGGGGAAACTGCTTTGTCTAAGCATTCTAAAGAATTACGACATAACTTTGATTTTGAAAATGTTAAGATTTTAAAAAAGAAAATAGTTATAAAAAGGGATCAATATATGAAATGATATACATTAAAAAAGAAAATAACGCGGTCAATTTTAGAACAGATGTAGAAAATTTAAGCTCTTGACTAGGTTTTTTTTGCCATATTTTTCCCTAGTCCTTGAACAGAATTGTTAGAGCTTGACAAAAAAGTACATTGATATAAGGAACATTATTCTTATGATTATAATTTTGCATTTCAAAAATATCTTAAATTGTCCACTATTTTGTAAACATAATCCTATATATCACTGAATTTCATTGTCTGTAGGTAATTTTGTTGATAGACATGGCTAGTTATTTATTTATCATTTGACACTAAATGTCATTTTTATTCCACTGACGAAGTTGTAACGAAAACCAAATTATATTGTAAAGGTTTTGGAATAAATTTGATCTTTCTTCTAATTAGAGTGTTGTAATTGACCTAGTAGTGGAAAAAATATCAGGAAAATAAGATAAGTAAAAAAGGTCAAAAGAGCTACTTACCTTATTAAGCCATCAAAATGCTTGAAGCCCCAGGCGAAATAACTGCTTAAATGAGATATTGTAATAACTGGAAGTCTATTGAAATAGTATTTAGACCTCTGTGTCAAAATTAAAATTCTGTTTTACAGTAATTCAATTCTGGAAATTATCAAAGGTGTAACCATACGCCAAAAACGTATGGATCTGTCCCCATTAGTCAAGAAAACAGTTAGTCAAACTATAAGGCGGGAGTTGAGATGAACAAATAGGTAGTATTTTAGCAGATCGAATTTTAAATTATTTTAGTTCTTAAATAAACCTGATTTATCGATTGATGGAATCTCGATCAGTTGAAATACCAGCGTTCTTTCCATAATCAGTCCGATAACTCCTGATGAACTCTAAAGTGTACCAACCTATTCACACGAAATTTTATCAATTAAGCACGAGAAAATGATTTAATAAATGATTAAAGAAACCAATCAGAGGTTTAGTCTTTTTGACGAACGGAGCCGTATGATACTGTTCACAAATAATATGCAAACATTTGCACAACAAACAATGCACATTGTAAGCGTACAATCTAGCTTTAAACGCGTATTTCAACAATAATACACACAGTGTAGAACCAAAAATAGATATGTCGCAGCTTCCGGTTGTCCAGCCAAAAAAGTAAATTTACTTAAATTAATATAACATACAGAAAGGAAATTTAGTGAAAACATTTCTGGTATTACTTTTTACGGCGAAACTATTAAATGCGTGTAACTAATTGTTCAGAATATTAACCACCTTATTGCGTTTAGTGTAGCGGCATCATGTGCTTTGGCTAATAAGGAGAAAATTTATTAGCATTATGATATGACCGGTGTACCTTTAAGGAATAACATTCTTATTTAAAGTAAAATTAATTTTCCTCTTCAAGTAGTTAATTAATAAAACCTGCTCAAGTAACTGAAAGGTTCTTGTTGAAACAATTAAAATATCATCCCACTTCAGTAATAAACGTTCCATATAAGTAACGAAGCTGTAAATCCTATCCACAGATGCCAAAGTATGTGTACGTATATTCGAACATGTTCTTTGTTAATGGAAAAAGAATATATTACCAACATGATTAATTATTTTCTTCAGCTGCTAATTACAATCACGATCTGGGTAAAAGTATTACGTTCAATTTTTCAATATTAATGCACACAATATCTCTATTAATCACTAAACGTCTAGCAACAATAGTCATCTTCCCAGAGCGATTCATGATATAATATATATTTGTCAAACAAACTTATAGTTTGTGTTTCTGTTTGTGCTTGCCCTTGATCATGATTGATTATTTAGTCTTAAAGTATATTACTTTTAGATAACTACAAATTACAAATGAAATGAAATGTTTCTACAAGTTTGATTTTGGAAGGCTGTAGGTAGCCTGTACTGATGCAAATATGGGAAATAAATTGATAAGCCAAACTATGAGAAAACATTGATTTGTACTGCTAACAAAGTAATCTTGGGCAACCTGACAAATCAGCAAGACTGCGACCGCTGATTGATCTACTACAAAACTACTTGGTACCTCTAGAGAAACTAAACTGTGATGAATCTATGATCAGGTAGTTTGACGAGTAGTCCTACAAACGCTTAATTATGAGTAAACCCATGATACATGAGGATATTAAGGGAAATACAAGAGCTGATGAACTAGCCAGGAAGGGCTCCGAGCGGCACGTCATAGGACCAGAACCCACATGCGGTATAACTAAGGATTCCGCTAGGAAGGAGATCTTGTCGTGGCTGGACAAAGAGAATCTTAAGAAATGGTGGTCGACTGCAGGTCAACTCCACACTAAAACGGTCATAAGGGATGGGGATGCTAAATTCTCTGATAACCTACTTGGACGCAGTAAAAAAGAAATTAAGATTATTACTGGGCTGGAAACCGGACATTGTCCAATGAAAAAGCATCTATACAACACGGGTCGAGTAAGCAAACCGCGGTGCAAGAGATGCAAGGTGCAGGAGAGAACGAGTCTACATGTAATCTGCTCATGTGAGGAACTAAAGAAAGGGAGAAATATTTCGGAGAAGACTTACTTGAGCTCTCGAAGGTTCTCAAACTTCCACTGGGGAAGATGCTGAGCTTTATAGAGGACACTAGTACGCTCGAGCGGAAGTGAGAGATTTGATATGGGTTGGTACAATAAGCACCTAGGTCAAGTGCCCGGCCAGTAAGGTGTCGACCCTAATTTGTGAATGAATGAAATGAAATGACCGTTGGGCCAACTTTTACTAGACTGGACACCTATTGAGAATTATTTCCAAATAAAAAAATTATATTCTGATTCACAGAAAACACATTAGTTGAAAATAACAATGGGAAGACTGACTTCAATTGATGTGAACTGAGACTAATGCTATTTGTAGTAACAATCTCAATAACAGACTTAGTAATGGCAGTTGTAAAGTGGTTGTTCTCTGTTGATGACAGACTAGAGATACAAAAATCTAATACTGGACGCAGCAATATAATGCATATCGCTAGGATTGCTTCCATGGTGAAGTACCAGGAAGTAATTAACCATGCAGCATGGTGTCCAGTATTAGACGCTCCAGTAAATGCATGTTCACACGCATAAAAATACAAAATACAAAAAACAGGAGCAGTAGTAATCCGACAAACAATACAATTAAGACACCATTACATGTAACCCTATGCACATATAAAAAAATATCTAGCAATTAGGCTTCTATCTGAAAAAACATTATACTAATTGCAAAAATAAAAACGAATACGGAAAGCAATCTAAAATCAAAGTTATTTCACAATGTATATCTAGAATACACGGCCAAAAGTAAAACAAAAGCGCAGATACGCAAAGGTAAAGGTTTAGGCACAATTATGGAGAACAGTTTGGGTTTACATGGGGGCAATAAGCAAGTTAAGATGGCCGAATGAAATTTTGAAACTTCTTTTGAAGCTACGGAAGTCAAACTGAACTAGATAACTACAAAAGTAAGTGCTGACTCATAGGTTAATACACCGAAACAACGTATAAATGTTCCAAAGGACACAAAATAGAATGCAAATAAAAGGAAGAAATCAATTGCAGAAAGCTGAGACAAATATACCAAAAAGATACTTTGTACGAACGACTACGTATGCTTCCTCAAAACATCAAACAGGAGACCAGACACATGAAAAATCCTATATAGGAAGGCAAACCAGAATACTTAGAAGATGTGACAGAGGCGCCTTGCACGAGAGGTGTCAATTAGTAAACCATTGCAATCTTAGCACAAGATAGTGTTTTAAATTAACTGTATATTTATAACTATAACTTGTTCCACTATAACCAAATTTCAGTAATTAAGCAAATTCCGTTAAGCAAACAAGTGAATTATACTCCATTTTTCTGTTAAACATAAGCAGACTCTAAACTGTAAATTATATGCACCTTTGCAAAAATCTTTGGGAAATGTTTGTATAAGAAAATTTATCCGGTAATAGCAACCAGTTTTTCTCCTTTCCAGTATGGCTGTTTGGTGCAAAAAGATCTACGATTTCTAACCGCTCTTGTTCTGCCCAATTTATTTCCAACGTCTTGGATAGTGGTGGCCAACTGGATAGTATTTACACGAACTTTGCTAAAGCTTTTGATCGATTAGACTACAGCATTATTCCATTCAAACTACGATCGTTTGAATTTAGTGAAGCGTCAGTGGAACTGTTTATCTCGTACTTGGTTAACCGAGTTCAATACGTATACTATAATTCTTATGCTTCTAAAAGTTATATTGCTAGTTCAGAGGTTCCTCAAGGCTCAATCTTGGGACCACTTATATTTAAAATTTTTATAAACGATATTAGCGATGTTATGGTGTCTCTGAAACTGCTCTTTGCGGATGATCTTATAATTTTTGCCCATCTTATCTCATCCGAGGACTGTGCTATATTGCAGAGTGACCTTAACAAACTACATAAATAACTGATGGTGTTAGGTATAACAAATAATCTATCTTTGAATGTGAAAAAATATATAATCATATCCTTCAGTCGCCAATCAACTACAACACTCTTCGATTATACAGTAAATGTCAATCTACTTTCACGCTACGAGATTATTAGGAATTTGGATATTTACTTTGACACAAAGCTCACATTTAAACAACACACTAAAGCTGTTAGAAACTGTCTGGGTTTTATCATCATGTAAATCTTTTAAAAGTATTAATAGGTACTTTAAAAATACTTTGGTCTCCATATTACCTTAATCAAAAACACCAGCTGAAATTAATTCAGAGGAAGTTTGTTAATTCTTACGGTTTATAGTTGATTGTGTGTATCCACCAAAGAATTTTGATCACTCCATTCTATTATCCAGATTTGATCTAACGTCTCTTCAGTTTAGAAGAATAGATTTCAGTATTAGCTAATATTTATATAGAATTCTACACAACGAAGTTGACTGTCCAATATTAGTTCACTCTCTTCAGTTCCACATTCCTCGATTCAATTCGCATCAACATGATACATTTTATTTGCCTCTAACCAGAACGAATAGCCTACTCAAATCACCTATATATACAATGACCTCTAATTTCCATAGAATTTCTGCACAGGTTGATATAAACTTTCGTTCAATCACTGAACTTGAATGTGTAGTTGCTAATAATTTTAATTCATTTGTTTAGCAATCAATAATCGTAGGTTGATACATTTTCCTTTTCTAACTTGTTATTTTCTTGTCCTGTAATTGGAGTTGCATTCTTTGTTGGGCAAATATATGCATATGTATATTATTATTATTACTATTAAACAGCGGGTCAGCAATAAGCAACAGTAGTCAGACATTTTAGAGATAACTTCACCTGCAACTTCATGCTACTTTAGTTAGCTTTATACCTTCATATTATGATATGATATGATTTATTGCCGTTCATTCTTACAGAATATTGACAACGTCAGTACACAAAGTAATACAATAGTTAGCGGAACAACAAAATAGGATCCATGTCACAAGATTAGTTAAAATTGTGACAAACGAACCAAATAAAAACACATTAAAAAACCATTAGATATTAGATATTTAGAGTTATAGTTACTTATTGTTTGAATTAAATGTCACACGTCAGATAGTTAACATATTAAATGTCAATTTTGTCTATAATAATTGTAAACTTAGGGAAAAAATGAAACAAAAAACTAAGGAAAAGCACAATCCTTGCATATACATACACATGTGTGTGCATATAACACCAAGCGCACTAAACCAATCAAGGCAAGTTTGTTTTAAGAAATTCCTCCACAGAATAGAACGCACGTCTCACTAACATGTCTTTCACTGCACCTCCCAATTTCTTAGCATTTAGGTTTTTTATGATAATTGGCAATTTGTTATACAATTGCACACCCCAATAGTCAGCATAGTTTTGTGTTTTCTTTATCCTGTAAAATGAGATTCTCAGCTGATCACCGGCACGTGTTGTATAGCTATGGATATCACAATTTTTAATATACTTCGCTTGATTTCGATGCACGAAATTAACTGTGCTGAGTATGTATTTCGAAGGCAGGATAAGTATACCAAGCCGAATCAATTCAGTTCTACAAGAGTCTCTAGGCTTTATATTCGCTTAGATTCTAATAGTTTTCTTTTGTAGTCGAAACACCCGGATTGCGTCCGAAGACATCCCCCAGAACATGATGCCATATGCCGCCACAGAGTAGAAGTTTGCGTAGTATGTCATCAATGCTGCTTGTAAAGTGACCCGGCGTTTTATCCTGCGTATGCTGTACACTGCCGCGGTAAGTTTCTTACTAATTAACATAATATGAGAAGACCAATCTAAATTACTGTCTATGTGGACTCCAAGAAATTTTACGCTGTCGTTATTTTCTCCTTTACGTTTCGTTCTAAACACGAGTTGAGTTTTCTTCATGTTCATTATTAGACCATTTTTATTGGTCTATGCGGCAGTTTTCTCTAGCGCTGACGTATTATTGCATATCAAGTCATCTGTTGTTTTCCCCGAAGTTACGATAGAGGTGTCATCAGCATATAAAAACATCACCCCCGGCAAAATTAGATGGTAGGTCATTCATATAGATGATAAATAACAGCGGACCCAAAATTGAGTTGTACATACTGTAGGTACTCTATTTGTTAGATAACTTTTAATCAGGTTGTAACAATTGCCTCTCACTCCATAATATTCTAATTTTCTAAGTAGGATGCTATGATTTACCATATCGAAGGCTTTGCTGAGGTCACAATATGTCAGTTGGACTTCCAGTTTTTTGTCCAGTGCTTCGGTTATCCTCTCAATAACTTCTACTATCGCGTCAATGGTTGATTTTTGCCTTTGAAAACCATATTGATTCATACATAGAAATTTGTGTTTGTCAAAGTATCTTATTGTTCTGTTAGCTATCGCTCTTTCAAATATTTTTGAAATTGCAGGCAAGATTGAGATGGGCCTGTAAGTTCGACAAGCTCCCGAGTCTCCGTGTTTGGGTATTAATATCTAAAATTCTGCAAATATTTCTCTGTAGTAACACAACCGTATTAATTACTTCAGGAGCGCCCAATTAAACTAATAATTTTTTTCACATTTTTTTTTCTTACAGTTTATTTTACTTTATACATCTGAATCAGAGATAGGAAGTTCACATTATTTTCTTATGATCATTAACTATATATTACAGATAATAACATCTTGCTTGAATAAAGTAACCCCTACCAACCCATCGTAAGCATCATGCAAACATTGTTGTCTGAAAATATGTATCTAATGGTATTTCTGTTTAGTCTACGAGCATTACATTAATTACATCATCGAACATAAAATAGCAATTTATTGACAATCTACTAATGCTAATCAAGTTTTATAGGAATATTCTTAAGTACCTGTAATATGACGAATTTGTTTTCGTGTTTATATATTTCAATCCCAAAACTTATATTTAGTTAAGCTATTGTGAGTTCTACGCAATAATTGTATCGCTCCAAATTGATGACATTGTTCTCATATATAATTCTCATTTAAAAGGACTAAATTGTTACCTTTTACTATATTAGCACAATAAAATAACTTATTTTACAATAAATAGATTGTCTTTCACGATAAAATACTCGGTACCTGAACCACTTTTACCTTAATATGTATATAAGCCTCAGACCATTACATTTTCAATTGTCACTTATTTAATACTTGTGGGACTCGGAAGCGACAAACAATTAATAAGGAAGAGCAACCACAATGTAGCGACTGCGCATGTGACCATAAGGGCACACACGTATCATCTAACCCCGGAGCGAAGTGCCATCCTTCACGTGATTGGTTCTTCGCCTACCCATCACGCTCGGCGATTGGCAGCACGTGCCCTAGACTCCCCCGGTATTGGCTGTGAGAGCTTTCGGATTAAGCTCATCGTTACGATACCAGTCATGAATAGTTTTCAGTCATAACTCATAACGTTAATGCACGGTAATGTTGTTGAGTTGAATGTGTGTAATATTTGTTGTACAATGTTAATTATACCACACTATAATGAAAGCCAAACCTAAAGTATCGCACAGATAATGTCGTATAACGCTTGAATTGTAAATTGATGAAATACATTATTGGAAGATAATCATGTATATCTACAAGTATGTGTAAATGTTTAAGTAAACATATATTTTTTGGAAAGCAAGTTATATTAAAAAGATATTGAAATATATATGAAATCAGTAGTAATAAGTGAAGAAACATATAAGTAACTAGTCAGTAGTTAGAATCGCTAATGACACACATTACAAGGAAACCACTTTTGTATTAATTGTTTTAATTCAGTAAACGTGATAAAACTAATTCTAATTAGATATGTAGTATAAATCTGTCATAATTGATTTTTTATGTGCTTATTTTTAAAAATCCCACATAATTAAGTTTTGTATGAAACAGTGAGAGCACTTTGCTTTGTAATAGAGATGTGTTCTAATGGATATTTTAATGGCAAATGTTCAAGGAAAAAAACGAAGAAGAATTTGTACTACAGAAATTCATATAAATTAATTTTCATAAAGTAAAGAAGACTCAATATTTATTAATAAATTTATGATTATTATTGTAATGAAGAAGAAATATATAAGAAAATACAAATGAGTAATATATAGATTAGACAGGGAACGTTCAGTGTATGCTTTCCAATAGAGAATTGAACTTTATGTTCGCAAATATGCAGAGACATCATAATCTTTTAATGATTTCGTTGTAATTTTGGTGGTTGCCGGTGTTACAAGCACTTAGAACCATTTAGAATGGCTTTCACTACCAATCAAAATTAGTAGTAGTGAGTAAGATTCCTTACTGTTTTAGACAAAATACAGAAAAAATAAAAAAAAAGAATTACTTAAGAAATTACACTATCTCTAATTGAATCCGATTTGATTCAAAAAAACAACAAGACAATTTTTTCTAAAACCCAGTATTAATTTTTTTTTAAGAAATTGAATTATTTGCCCAAAGAAAATAATTATTTGCTTATATTTGAGTGCGAAAAATGTCAATTATACGATCAACACCCATTTAGGTGTGCAAAATACCAACCACTTTCAAAAAAGCATTAGATTAAGAAGATCAACGCAAGTTTAACCATCTAGTATGAAGCTTCAAATGTTTTTCATCACCAGACTAACACTAACAATATAAGTAACAATAAGACTATATACCTACATAGTAGAAATCGTTTTTCGGGTCTTTTCGTGTAACTATTTTTTGTCTATGATACATATATTAGTTGAGTGTAGGCTTTCACGACCGTAATTCATAGTATTATAACGTTTCGCTGATTAGCACAATCAGCCAAACATCAAGACAAAGAATAGTTACACGACAAGAACCGAAAAACAATTTCTAGTACGGATTACGGTCGTGAAACCCTACACTATACGTACACTCACCTGAAAGAAGTTGTATACCGATTTACATATAGCAGCTATGTAAATCGTTCTACAACTTCTTTCAGGTGAGTGTACATATTTCGGAAACTAAATTGTCATCTTCAGTAGCAAAAAAAAATATAAAATAGATTCTCAAATTATTAAGCAGATAAGTGGATAAAGAAAACGAAAATAACAAAAAGAAAGAAACTTCCTTGTCAGTAGCAAATGATTTCGCAACACTATGACAGAATTGTTTTACTAATTTTACTTAATCAGCATATTCTATTGTCCAAGCATCAAGCTTGTTTGTTTCAGCTGACATAAATTCATTACAAAATCATACAAATGTTAAGTTAAGACGATTTACACTTTTATTACTCTGTGAACACGCCATCAAACGCCCTTGATTCAAACAAAAATGTGACAATACTAATTTACAAATCAGATATGAATTGAAGCATTGTTCCAAAACTATTGAATATTAGTGAACACAAGCTCCTTGTTTATTGAGGTTTTTGTGTTAAACCAATAACTAACAAGTTCCAAGTCCATTCCATAGTGCAATTAATTCTGCATTTAATTAAAAACCGGCTAGATACAAAGATCCTTAATTTATAAATACCGAAAAATAAAATACTTTAAGAGGATAATATTACCTTCTCAGGATTATACAACAATATTTAACGAAGAGGCAATGTCTGAACGTAATACATAGATTTAAGTTAATAATTTGGCGGCTTCGCTGGTAAAGCTGTTTTTGCTAGTAGTATAACGTACTTACGAACGAATCGACCAAACAGTGAACGTATCTAAAAGTTTGTATGATCATATCGACGTTAATAATTTATATTACCGGTAAAAGTTCTATGTTTAGCACTAAGCAAACGAACGATTGCTATGCAAAGCGCATTGGAATCGCCGTTGGAGAAAGATTTACCATACAGGCTCGTAATCCTAATCAAGGGAACTAACCTATTTAAGTAAAACAAAATCAATGTAGGAATAATACAATAGGCCTTGCAGGCCGCAGTGTTTGTTGTGCGCATGTTGGTTGCGCATGTTTGGTGTGCATATTAAAAGACCGTCCTACGTTGATCAAAATCAATCAATCTATGTTTATAGAAGATTTAGCAATTAGTAATTTAAATTTCTAATTCAAAAGCTTTTATTTGTGAGCATCTCGTAATCCCAGATAGTTTCAGGTAATAGCTGTGACTTATACCTATTGCCATTGTAGTATTTGTGGCAAAATTTGGTTCAATTAACGAATCGAGAACCTGACAAAATTTTGTGGAAAGAGGTTTATCTAATTATATCCAATTTGCGGTACAGATTTGAATACGATTACTTTATTTGGAGGCGGCTGGGAAAACTCATTGCTCATTGCTTACAATCGTATATGGTTACACAAAATAATGGAATTCCAAATTTAACTATCTCAGTTTCTCAAATAACTAGTAAAACTGGACATTTATTGAAGATGTGGTACCTACACACACGGTAGTTGCAAAACTTTAGGCGTATTATTACCCATAATGAAATTAAAAAAAAACAGTAACTGGATAAGCAAGTCCTAGTGTACTGAAAGTTTAAGTTTTAATAGTTTTTTCACACAACTTTGATTTAATCTAAGAATACTCGTCCAATTCGTTTGAAGAACATGCTCAAGGAATGCGATGACTGTAAGTAGTACCAGTCAACTATGATAAGTTCAAAGAAGAAAAGCCAAATTCAAGAAAAACTGAACTTATCACTACCAAAAGTAGTGGCACAAGCAACTAGCGTTTTAATCACTTAAACTTGACGTCTAATAAATTGTTTTTCTGTCATATCTGAGTAATGTAGCTAATTGGTGATTTGAAGAAGCCCAATCTGGTTTCAGAGGATACATAGATATAGATAAGCAAAAAATTGCGAAAAGCAATAATGTTTTTAGATGCCAAATATTTTTCTTTATTAACTGGTGCTCTTACAATGCAAAATATCCAAACCATACATTTTTATTAATAAATTCTATTAATCTTGACAATAATGAGGTAACATTTCATATTTATAACTGTCCAGAAATGCAAATAATACCACCATTACATAGTACCTATTAATATTACCGAATAATTATTGTGGTTTACCAGACATTGCTTATAAATTATAATAATTTATTATTTGCAATGTAAACCACTGTAGCATAAGTAATCACAGTCATTACAGGCGATTACTAAAAGAAACCTAGTAATTTAAACGTTGGCTTAGTCTTGACATTACAAGATGAAGGACTTATCTTTTTCAAATAAAACCAGAAAAGCTTAATCGTACCGGAAGAGATCAAATTAATTACTACAATCCTTTTATTTCAATCAAACGCATCGATCTACATATCTGCTTATTAACATATTAAATTGATTGGTGTTGTGCATTGCCCTGGTCATAAAATGACAAGTTAATTACTACACCAAATAGCTATCTTTTGCCAGTAATCGCGCTCCTCCACATGAGTGTTCCCGAAGACGTGTTTCAGCAGCCGTTAACATTGATAACATCTGATTTCGCGTGCGTGGCTGCGTACGTGTCCGCATGAGCGAGTGAGTGAGTGAATAAAGTGATGGGCTCCGTGAGCCCTACTTTTGTTTTTTTGTACGACCGGGCCGGATGGAAGAAGACCGGACGGAATGCGCGTTCGTCACTGCAAACTGCCTATGACCGCCTAAAGGGGCGGGTTTCGAACCCCTTCGGCTTGTCAGGCAAAAGGAGTCGCTAAAATGAAACGCCAGTAGCACCGTGGACATCGCAGCTCGATTGAAGCGTTTCCCTTTTGCCACCAGAAAGGACGAAGAAGCGCGCTATAATTAACTGATGTACTTGCCACTAACAATATGTTTTCTCTTTGAAAGATAGTGATTTTTAATAACGTAAAGTAACGTTTTATGTATGAAAGAAGAAAGCCTCACTACTGATTGTCTGCTCATAGGTAAGTTCTTGTGCTATTTATTTTTATTTATATTTACCAAATTTTTGTTATTTAAGACGTATTATATTTATTCTAATCAATACTTCTACGAACCTAGTTAAAAATTAATAAGAAAAGTTGTTGTCGTCTATGAACTTTTTTGCATGCATCCTTACTTCCTTATTGTGCCAGTTGATATTGAAATTACATAATTAAATAAATTGCAACTATTTTGCTTTAACTTAAAAACAACTTATAAGAATAAAAAGCTCCTAGGGTCATATACTTTCTAACCATGGCTTTTTCTTCAGATAATTTATGAGGAAACTTAATCGCAGTAATTAAATTTAATTCAATTATTTATAGATGTCTAGGTATTCCAGGAACACGCTTTAAACTTAATATGCCTTTATTTATTGTTGATATTTATATTATTATGCATGTATAAAATGTATTATGCATAAGCAATTGACTTTCTTAGAAAAGTGTATGTCGAAATACCATGGGCTGCGAATTCTGAAAATTAAAACTCCTTGACCTTATTTATGTATTTATGAATATGATATGCTTTGAGTTGTTGTGGTAGCCTTTAATTATTGCTTCAATTATTGAGCTATTTAACATTTCCATTTTCAGTGTGCTTTATAATTTGATATATTTTTGTTGTCTTAAGTCTGTCATGTTCTAAATCCTTTTATATGTATGTATATCTCTCATGTTTTCCTTTAGCACTGTAGGTCTCATTTTATTTTATTATGTAAGTACTGTTCCATTTCTGTTTTTTATCCTTCGCTATGTGTCTTAGCTTTCAAATCTCCTAAACCCCTCTATCATCTCTTTTTTTTTAGATTTTATACATACGGTTTCGTTTCATTAAGTGACTTGTAATATAATCTTTCTATTGTCCTATTATGTTGAAATTCTGTGTTCGGGCATATTCATTGCAAATGTCATTACTACTAACAATTGCGACTTGATGTAAAATATATTCCTATCATCATTTCCAATAATTTTTAACTCCCAGTTACTTCTAAACCAATTTCGCCAGATCTGACGCAATTAATTTTTGTGGGAGATACAATTCAAACCTAACTTTTTGCACTACTGCGAATATTCTTCTGAAACATTGGAAAAAGCTTATGAGCTCATTCACTCTACACATTTCATCAGTAATTCGATTGTCGACTGTCCAAGATCTGTTGGTCATTATCTACTAATCCACTATTGAGACAAATAATTATCAAACAAGATGCGGAAACTACATGGGTGGATTGTCTATTTATATCAAAGATTCCAAATATCACTCATTCTGCTCAGAAAGTGTTACTCAACTAACAAAATGCTTCTGCAAAGAGTTCAGGAAATATTCTTTAAAAATTCTATAATTTAGGGGAAGAGGAAGCATAGCCTCTTCAAGGTTGCGATAATGAAATATTACGCGATAGATTCAACAAAACATCACTCGAGGGAAGTCGTCCATTAGACCTGCTAAAATTTCATTACAATCTGATACATAACAACATTGGTGCCTAAATTGCTGTCACAACTTCAATTATTGGTGCCCAAACTCTTTGCTTTGTTGATGTAATATCTTGACATTGTTATCAACTTTCGGTATCATTATCATTATTATATAGAGTATAATTTCAATTGAATTTAATTATCACTTAAGGTTTTTATTTGAGATTGGTTTCTGATTGTATATCTACATACATATGTTCGGAGGTTTTATATCATTATTATTTGGCGCCTTGTCACACGACTACAGTAATCTGGTCCGAGTTGTGATTTTTTTCACGCACGACCCGACGTCTTTTGTCGGCAAAAGGCGCTGGTGCATTGCTGTGTATATGGCTCTCTCTTGTAGCAAGTATACCAGGTTCTGCGTTTTCTTTTTTTTTTTGTTGGGGAGGCGACTATTTCTTATTTTTATTTGCAATTATTTACATGGAACAAATTGCTTATATTATTTTTATTTGAGTTGGTCAGGTAGATTAAATACCTTTCCCATTATATTACAAGATTCCGGAATGAAAATTTTGCGGATATTTTTATATTTGGAGAAACTCTTGCAGTCCTATTGTGATTTCTTCAGTGGCGTCTATGACGGTTGGTATTACATTATCTTTCTGTTGTTTCCACACTTTCACTTCCATCCGGTGTCCTATGCAATAGGCAAGTATTTTCGATTTTTCCCCTCTCTCTTTTCCTGCGATATTTATAGGAACTGGAACCGTTATGTCTAGAAAATATGTAGTTTTACATGGTATGACCGTTAAAGTAATGTCCAGTATATTATGTGAAACCGTTCCATCTGTTTGGATTGTTCTGTTCCAATTGCTACAACCGAATTCAATTCATATTTTTAATAGAGGTCTTAGTAGATAATTTAAGCTAGGTTGTCGTGCCTCCTCGTCTTGTTTGAAGCGAGCACGGAGCAGCTTGTGAATATATGTCAAATAGTTTCGTTCTTCCAGTTATATACCCCATATATATTAGTGTTATTCCCAGTTCTCTGATGACATGCTTTTTATAGGTTAAAAAGTTGGTACTACCTGATCTTGGATTTCCATCAGGAATCCCTCTGTTTCAGCAGAAAATGTTTCCATCAGCGAGCTAACGCAAAGGTGCATCTTGGTCCAGATAGTCATGCTTAAGTATGTTATGTGTGCATCGCCATGTAACGCTTTTCCTGGCAATGTTTGTAATTTCTGATCTTCGGATGTTATATTAGTCAGTGCACTTACATATGTATATAATATATCCTTATCCTTTAGATTTAAGTTGTTGTCTTCCTGTCCTATAGCTTGATGAAGGTTTGATTTGGTAGTTGTTTAATCTGCTTATATTACACATATATATTTCTAATATAAATAACCCTCGCTACTACCTTTTTGCTGAGTAAGGAAAACCATTCAACCCAAGTCACTGGCATGGTGTGCTTTGTAACTTGTGAAACTTACTCTGATTTTTCTATTCAGTGCATCCAGTTGAGTGTTGGTCCATTTGATTATACCGAATGAGATATAAAAGTAGGATTGGTATGGCGTAAAAGTTGACAGTTGTGGTTATATGTTTCCTTGCGCTCCAGTCTTCTGATTATAGTTTTGAGGCTTCTATTTCTAGCGGTTTGTAGCTGCTGCTTGGATGCCACCTACCTTCTTTTATATATTAGCAATCCATATGTACTTTCATACTCTGCTTCAGTTTATCGAGATATACTAAAAGAATTTCTCTTCATTACTTCGAAAAGAATCATTTCACCTTGCTTGTTGCAAGAGAGATCGATTGTTGTGAGATGTCTTTCAAAATTTTGCATTAAAAAATGTTGGTGTTACAAAATGTTTAGAAATATAAACAACGCTCATTATTCATACAAAATTGTTAATTGATTTAGTAATATCTCTTCGATAAAGAAGCTGCTCCTACAAGCACTTTTTACTAACTTAAAATGCGATGTGAAGGAAGTTATGTTAACGTTTATTGTCAAGAATCAAATGGAACGTCAGACATAAACAGACTCATTAAATTTAATTGTTTTAAAAGCATGAAATAAGTCTGAATAAAATCTTGGTTTATTAGCATGTTTTCTGTTGATGTGACTAAGCTTAGCTAGTAATCAATTGCATGTATTTCTCCTAACTGTAAAAATACACCAACAACAGAAGCTACTTACTAATCACAATTTCAATTTAATTTGCCAAAATAAGTGTCTGTATGTTGAGCGCATAGAAAATATTTTATTCATAAATAAATTCCTTTGCTCCTTCAATATGACCTTTCTTTCCGTCTTTTTGATGAGAAATTAGATACAACGTTATTCCTTCAAGACAACTGGTATATCCAGTATAATTTACATGAAAATGACAAAAGCGGACTTTCTGACATTTATATATGTATACTATCTATACCGTCTAGATCATTACGGACCTTCAGGTAAACGAATCAAATTTATATCATTTCATAATTATCCGGCGTAAGACTGATATAGAGACTCGTCCCCTCACATAAAACGAAATCTAATTTTTCAGATTTCGAAAATTTTATCGCCATTAAAGTTTACATAAAAATCACAGTCAATTTACTCCTGAATTAATTAAACGGATGTTTATGATAATGCCTCTGAATATTTTAAGATTCGTCGGAGATAGTAGGTAGATGGACTTCGCTTTATATCTGAACGGTTGTAGTCACCGCTTGCAATCTATGCTACTGTGACTAATATGAACATGCTTGTACCCCTTGATCTGAGAAACAATAAAAAGAAATATACTTATTACCTCTACACACGCACTTTTATCGCCTTTTCGATTAATAAATGTGTCTTTTTATTAAATTACAGAAAAATTGTCAAAAATAATCAGCTTAGCAGATAGAATATTTCCAGTTATAATGAAACATAAAATTCTAAGTTAATTTAATGTGGATTACTTGTGAAATAAATGTTCCTAGTTTCTGTGACAACCAAAAGAAATACCTACGTATA
>SMLS01061450.1:0-10269 GCA_004785975.1 Popillia japonica
AAGGATATCTTCTCACAATTTTTTGTATGGAGATTTCAATAATCTTAACTAATATATTGTTATGTTACTGTATATTGAAATAAGTAACACTAATTATTGTTATTATTCATACTGTATCCTTACTCGTGTTAGGAGTGTTAAATTAAAATTAAAAAAAACTATTAAATTAAATTAAATTAAATTAAACAATTATATTAATTAATTAGTTAAAAAAAAACCCCAGCCAACGGCGTGCACGGGGAAACATTAACAAACCCAGATTATAATGTGAAAAATTTTATTCCTCAAAATTTATTGTAAAAACACATCACAAACACACATAATACATAATTACATCCATTTCGGCACAACAAACATAAATTTCAAGCTGGAATTACAAAAATCATCTTTAAAAAATATCAAGCAGTACATTCGGCAATTTAAGGAGTGGTAGGCCTGGGTGAAACGGAAAAACAAAAGGAAGGGGAGAGTTGTTTAGGAGTTTTGACGATTGATAGACAAAACAAGTCACGAAAACATATATGAACAATAATACAACGTTTAAAAAGCAAGTAAAGTTTATAAGTGCCCATTAGACCTTCAACCATCAAAATTAAACCAGTGAACAGTTAWAGAAAACCTAAAAGAGGAATAACAAGATTTGAAACGGCAGGAAGGAGATTACAACGCGCGCAACAGGACATAGGATACAAAATACATACAACATTTAATTAATTGGGAAAGTATAAGGTAAGAGTAGTGGGTGGGTTGTTTAGTTAACCATTGTAAAAAATTTATATTCACATTATAATCTGGTTCTTCCTAAACTGTTCATATTTTTTATTTTGCGTCATTAGTGACACACAACAATATGTATAACCGCACTTCCAATTTTTAAGATATGATACAAATCTGCAGGTTTTCTAATGGGAGTCGCAGTTGATTGTGATCCAGTTGAGAAAGTAATTTCAGCCAGATTTCAGAAATCTAAAGTTCTATACACTTTTTTTGTTAGTTTACTCATTATAGCAAAAATAATTCTATGACTTGCATTGACGAGAACAATGTTTTTTATCGCCATATCCGAATAATCAGTTATTCTAATAATTTGAATTTGAACAAATCTGGATCTTCAAAGAGGATGCAGAATTTATTTCAATAAAATTCAGCATAGAAGATGAAAAGTTCTAGCTTATGGTAACTTGCATTGGCTCCTTGACTTTTTCTTTGAGGTGCTATTAAAAATAAAGTGTAGAAATCGAAACAATTCTGTGGAGGAGCTGACAAATAATATAAGGAAAATTGTTCAAAGCATCCGTCACCAAACTTTGAGTGAATTGTGTATAGTATATTCAAAATTATAAAGAACGAAATTGTTTACAACTGTAATTGTAGCCGCTGTGAAGATAATCCGCTGTCTGTGGAATAATGCTTCAACTATTATTGCATATGTAGATATTGTGCATCTAGAAGTAGCGTAATAGTAAATGTAGACGAGGAAAATTAAATATAAAAAAGTACTTTTTTAACAAAAATTAAAGACGACAATTTTTAGTTGTCAATCAGAAACGAGAGGAGATTCCATAACAATTTTTATAGCATTTGCTAACCTATAAATAAGTAACAAATAAATATACAAATTATTCAAAATGAGATCCATTTGCCTTAACACTGGACCTTAGACGTACTAGCTATTGCAGAACGTAAGTTCTCCATTGGGGAATTTGCACCTGCTTGCCTTAAAGATTGTTTCGAACTTCTAAATTAGGATGTCTTTTTGAGCACACCATGTTCTCTAGATCTGACCATAATTTATAATCTAAAGGGTTAAGCTCTGAACTAGAGGAAGGCCAATCATCCGGAGAAATCAAATTCGGTAAATTGCTTTGCAGCCACTGTTGAATTGTTCTAGCTCTGTGGGCTGACGTTGAATCTTGCTGAAATGCCCGTGGTTTGCATAAGGTTGCTGCTGAGGTTTTAACCCCTTTCTCACAAAAACAAATGTTTATCATTCCCCACCAAACCATTATGGATGAAGGATGATGAGCTCTTTGTACCCTTGGAACCAACTGTTTTGCTCCTTTGGATGATCTAGCATAAGTATTATCCTTTTGTTTATTAAAAGATTCTTCAACGGGGAAGATCTTCTTATTGGTGAAAGGGATTCCTTGATGTTGTCCATTCCCTTATCGAGCCAGAAGTTGTTTTGATTTTTGTTTTCGTTACCTTTTCAAATAATCAGTAAAAAAATTTCTCGTGTATGCTCTTAGTCCAAGGTCCTGACTTATAAGACGTGGCACTGACTGAGTCGATGTTTTCATTTAATCGTATTAAACTTCTTGTTCCCTTAATGGATTGCGTCTAATTCGCGCTTTTACCGCTTTAATTGCTTGTTGAGTTCTTACAGTATGAGGTCCTATAGATCTTTGACGATCTATAAACGTTACTGGTGCCTGCAACATTTTGAAAATGGTTTTTCTATACCGCACTTATGCAAAGTATTGAAGCACTCCAACAAATCTTCCCGAAAAACCACTCAAATGGAATATGGCTTATACGGAAGGAGGACGGCAGCTAGACTCGCAAAGGAAAGTCTAATACCCTTAATTCAAACATATTTTTCTAGCGCTGTGGAGATACAAGACGGGGAAGACTTGGGCTGGCTAAGAGAGAAAGCTGTTAGACTTCGTAGGTAAGATCTGAGTCTATCGAGGACAATCTTAACATATTCCAGCCCTGATGCAGCAAGGTTCGGAGATGCTACTACCAAGCTTGATCAAACTTTTTAGAGCAACCTTTGCTCATGGTTATATTCCACAAGTCTGGAGAGGGGTTAAGGTGGTATTCATACCAATGGCAGGTAATGATCTAGCGGATATACCTAAATCCTACTGCGCCATAAGTCTTCACCTATTCATAGGAATCAGCTTGCTCATCAAGTTGGCAAATCTAGAGAAACTCGCTACAAAAAAACATGGCATCGCTGATGAGGACTCCAAGGCACGCTAATACCAAAGAAAAGGACATGGCGAACAAACTTGTTGAAACTGTACAAAAACTAGCATCATCACAAAACTCCGTGCATCTCTTTTTAATTTGGCTGCTAGTCTATTTCGAAAACTAAACAAGTTATTCATATACCCTGCATAGCTCTTATTAGAGCATAAGCATTTAGTGACGTTAAAAGAGAAACGCCCTAGGTAATAATACTTTGTTCCATCCTTTAGAACTTTCTTCCAGCGCCGTGCCCTATGATACACATTTCTATTCTCATTATTTTAAAATGTAGCAAGTGTATCAAAATCGTTCACATTTCATAGCAGTATAAATACTTTAAAATTTAATTAAAACTGCTACTTCCATTCGCGAATACCTCTTCTACTGAACAAAAGCGTCGCAATAGACCAACCTACGGCGAGACTGCAATAAACTTCAGGTATGCCGTCACATGTAAATAACTTGAGAACAACTTATTCGCTCCAACTTAATTTTGATATCATAGCGAGATGCCGAGAACTATTGTACGGGATGGATCCGTAGTGCCATCCGCGAACTTACTAAATCACATTTAAAACTGTTCACACTTGTAAGACGTCCAAGTATGTGAGAGGACGGTTGCAACAAAACTCACGTAAATTTATAATTAAAGTTTGTGTCGACACGAGTGAATCTTCATGCAAGTCTTCATGCGTAAGTTCGTTTAGGAGTTGTTTTTACTGTTTGTGAAATGATAAGAAATGAAACTTATTACGAAAGTTCTAGAGTGGAATTTAAAGATATTGTGTTGTACAGGGTGTTTAATGTGCAATCTAGTAGAATTTTGATTAATCAATTTGATGAACATTGGGATGTGGTATTTATTATCATTTACAATGTTGGTGTTCATTGCAAGAATGACAGGGCTTTTCAAAAGTAAATTTGAAAAAGTGATATGACTTAAATTCTGCTGAAAAATGGAAGAGTGGTTTCCATTCATATTCTGTAATATTATAATTCGTATAGAACCAAACAGGACCATTACCTTTCTAGCTTTGAACTCATGAGAGTGGATTGTTGTTATGTTAATTGTGAACAAAATTACACCAAATCCTCGACTTCTAGAAGAATGGGTTGACGTATATGAAATTGGTTTCTTAGTTTCTTGTTTCCGAATACATCCTTTCTTTGTATGAAATTTACAGAAGTTTTGAAAACCGCAACTTTCTCATATTTGACAGATTGTGCAAGGAAATGAGTCTTGCAAACTATTGACTATGTTTACGAAGCTTTCTTTGTAAGTGCTTTGCCCAGCAGCTCTATCGCACATTCATTATTGCCATGCTTTTATGGTGGAAATAGTATCATTCTCATTAATACGATGAATAACTTTAGTCTAGCCAGTAACAAATCTGTCTATAGTAATCTTTACCACTGCACCTCTGCAACTGTTTCATCGGTGGTGATATTTGTAGGATAGCATTTTTTTGACTTGCAGCAACTTAGTGCAGTTTCATTGTATGTTAGGATTAGAAGATCATGTTTATGACCATGCCGTTAAAGAGACATTGCTTAAGCTTCAATTAATACATAATATACATGGCTGCTTATTGTGCTAAAATTCGGTGGCATAGTTGGGCCAAACAACAGCCCCCTAAAATGAAGAGAGAATCTGCTAGACAGAAGTTAACGAAGTTTATTGTATTGTAACGATCTCCGTTCGCAGCAAGAGAAACAATTTTTTGTTAGAAGTTATTTCCGTTTATTTTTACTAAATTTTTGGTTATTTTAAAATTGTTTTCTTGGATTTATAAAATATATGTAAATAGTTTTGAACTAACCTGTATATGTCCAGTTTTGATATGCTGTGTATATTATAACCATGTTTTTGCTCGTGATGTCATGCCACAAAAAGGTATTGGCACACGTATATAAAGGTCGCGTTTTGATGTTAAATTCCACTTGCTTTCCAGCTCTCTTCCTTTCTAATTGCCGGAGCCGATTTACTTGGCCAGCATATCCTGACCGTTGGGTGTGCCTAAATTTTGTTGGCCCCATATAACCACAGTATTCTGAGGAGTGGGCCGATTAGTTGGCCTCCTCAGAAGCCCCACCGTCCGTTCGCAGAGTGTGGTCGAGTTTTCGTTGGCCTCTGCGAAACCATCACCGTTCCATTCGTGGGGCGAGCCGAGTTTACGTTGGTCTCTGCGCTATTCCCTCCAGTGAGGTGTCGAGTGTAGACCCTCACATGCACACCGTTAGCTTGCAGATCACTGTCAATATAATTAATATTTAACCAATTAATTTTCACCACTTTATAGAAATTTACCTGGCTCGTACCTTACGTGAGCATCGCTTGTACCTTTATTTCATTATTATTGTATATAGAATCTTCACACCGCTTTTGTAAATACATTTGTTGGTCCAGCATTCTGTTTGGTAAACCGCCTGTTTTGTTGTTTGTGTAATTTGTATATATTTCATTTTATTTCTATCACCTGTGTACGAACAAGAATTTTTCTTTTTCTTGCCTCCAGTATTCTGTTGTATAAACCGCTTGTTTTGCTATTTTTGCATTCTGTGGACATTTCGTTTAATTTCTATCACCTGTATACGTAAAAGCATTTATTTTATTTTGGACCTGTAAATAAATGTATATAAGTATTTGAACCCTACCTGTTTTATTTCTTCATGCTACCCCGAGGTTAAAATTCGTTGATTTGCAAACGGGAATAACTAATAATTTATTAGATAATTAACCTTTCCGTGTTACAATAACATCGTGGTGTCAAATGACAAACTCAGCGCAGTACGCCATCTAGTGAGTCCCGTCGTAGTCTAGTTAGAGTCGGACGCGATACACAGTGGTTAGAGATCTGCACATTTGTTTAGTAGTATTTGGTACCGTCACTGTTACTGGGTTTTCGCTTAATTAATTATCTATATTCCCGGAATCTTGAAAGTACCGTTGCAGTGTTGGCTTATGAATAAATTCTTTATACAATTCATTCTTCTTTCTATCTCCCCAAATCCTAAATTCCGTACTTACTGTGGTAAGTATTCCTCAATATCCCAGACATAGCACACTAACAATAATTATAATTGGGTAAGCATTAATAAACTAATCATAAATTTAAATAACTGGTGTCGGAGAAGTAATACACGCACCTTAATCACAATTTAAAAAAATAAAAATAAAATAATATATAAAAATAAATAATAATAATAAAATAGATAAAAAAGGGCATTCACGTATTTTTTATTAAAAACGTTATTGAAAACTATTATTATAGGATTTGGAGTAGAGAGATTATATTCTCTAATATGAGTACCTACACGCTACCTTGTATACTCGATAAATATTTTTTAATGAAGATCGCGTACACTTAATAATATTCAATTAGCAAGATGGATAAGCTCAATGGACTCCTATTCGTTATACCTGTGGTTATGCTACTAAAATAACTGCGCGGTTTTATGATTGCCTGCGCAGATGTTACTTTTTCCGGTCGTGCATTTTCCCATATAGGTGTAATACATTGGACTGGCTTCTGCTATCTAATTACATATTTACCTAATCAATGTTTCTGTCATACAGTTGTACTGTGTTTCCGTCATTGTTAGCGAATGATGATCTGGCGTCATTTGGTATGGCACCTTAACTCTAGGTTCTTTTTAGGAATGTAACTAGTTGAGGTCTACTTCTGCCGGTTTGCATGCAAAACATTTACAAGTAGTCAAAGATCTGGCGAACAACCTGGGAAAGCTATTGGGCCAGTTCTTCAAATCCATTTATAACCTAATTTTAGATTCAACTAATCTCTCATTTGCCATTCATAATGAGGAGCAGTCCAATTACGTCGATTGAAGCTATCTACCTTTTTTTTCTTTATAGAGGGGAAAAATCTTCGAAAAGACTTCTACTCAGTTGACATTCGTAGGTTGTCTCGGATTTTTACCGACTAACCCGCCTTTGTGGTCTTACACTCTACGCCAGAATCCGCTGCCCGATTTCTTCAGTGCAGAGTATGTCTAAGGCTGTGGTCTTCTTCTCTCTTCTTTTTCTTCGTTTTTACTATTTTTGCAAGGCAGTCAAGAAGCGTGCGGGTATGCAGTTTCGAAATCAGATCTCTTCTTCGTATTCTCTTCTTTTATCTGACCATATGTGACGTATGAATAGTGTATGGTGAGCGTCATTCACCATTCCGCAGTAAGGGCCGAATCCACCTTCTCTGGCTCATACAGGTATCACCCGAAGCATCCATGGCCTGACAGCGCCTGTACGGTAAAGTAATTGAGTTCGCTTTCAGGCCCTTTCAACCAGTTTTTAATACCAAGGATCGGTTGGTATGCCCAGCGGTCCCTTGGTCCAATGCCAACTGCCATTTTCTAATTCTAGTTCTTGTCTGGCCTCTTCCTTAGGTGTCCCAGCATAGCAGGCGTATCTTTTCTACCCCCCAACGGAGATTGTTCTATAGGCGCAGCAGACTCCCCTATGAAGTGATGTCAGTTTTGCGAGTAGTTTAGTGTTCATGGTCGCCTCCCACCATATCGGTGCTGCGTAGAGGATCTGCGATTGAACAACACCAGCCAAGAGTCTTCTTTTTGAAGTTCGATAGCCTGCTACGTTGGGCATTAGGCATGAGAGAGTGGAGATCCTGTCTTTTCTGCTTTAGCAATGCTTTCTCGGATATGTGTTGCGACCTTTCTGCTTTAGCAATGCTTTCTCGGATATGTGTTGCGAAAGACAATTTGGAGTCAAGCCAGACTCCCTGAAATTTTATCGCCGGTTTTGGGATTAACGTGTGCCCCTGTAGCTTAAACTGAATCCTCCCAATTTTACGTTTGCTGGTCAGAAGGACGGTTTCTGACATCTCTAGTACAAACTGAAGTTCCCTGAATTTCAACCAATTGGTGATTCTAAACAGGATAAATCTACCAAGCTCGTCAAGGTTTGTTCGTTAATGGCTGTCACTATGATGGCCACATTGTCCGCGAAACCAACCATTTGGGCCGCCTGTGGCAATGGCATTTTGAGTAGGTTGTCGTACATGATATTCAATAACGTCGGTCCTAACATCGATCCCTGGGGCACTCCGCTGTTTATCTTGCAGCTAACGATGACTCCTTCCGCTTCAGCTATTATTGCGCTTTCCGAGAGGTATGACGCGATGATGTGTTGGAGACTTCGAGCTATCTACCAAAATATTGTTCAAAGAAAGAAGATCTAATTACATAATCTTCTAGTAGCACTTTAATTATATTTTAGCTTCCCATTCTAAAAGTATGTACATATTTTATTTGAAAATGTCTTCTCCTGAAATGAATAGTTAGCTGTTTAACTTAGAGTAATGTTTTCAAACAAATTAGCTTAGATTTTTTGTGTAGGTATACCAACTTTCAAGTTCCAACTGCATTATTAGAAATTAGATATAAACTCCACTATACTACTGCAATAAAACTTTTTGTATAAATGTTTATTGTAACCAGACTGTTCCATACACATACACACTTGTTGTTTCCCTCTTTATGAATAAATTAATATGTATTAACCAACCGGGAAGAGGGTGCAATTTAAAACATAATGTGTACCGAGTACATACCAAAATTTGCATAGTTATGACAGGGGGAGATTTGTTTTGAGTAGACGCGTAGTGTAACGTAAATAGAGGATCCCCGGAGTACTGGAAGTTTATCACAATTTATTCGAAAAAGCCGTTACAGAGCTATTAATAATCATAACGCCATTGAAGGAGAAGACATGAGAGCCTCGTCGGGAGTATTCCTCCCGCTTTGAAGAAGTAAAGGGTCGGGATTATACACAGTGGTGGCTCGTGCCTCTTTCAGCATAGAAGAAATTATATCAATCTCCGTAAAAAAAAATAAAAATCTCTATGTGGGAGTTGTTTTAGAGATTAATGCAGTTTAGTAAACATTTCAGAACGTGGTAAGTGGTTAGTTGGATAATGCTGGGCATACATCTGCCTAGCCTTTAAGGCACTGCCATTAATCCATAGTGCATATTAATCATTTCAGCATTAGGAAGTGCAGGCATTCTCAAAAAGTTTGAACTAAGCACAAATTAAAGCAGATATAGTACTACAATGCAATTAGGATAGTGCGTTGTATTTTAGGTTAGATACAGATACAGACAAGGAAACAGCCTTGGGTCTAGAACACGTTCCGAACTGCAGTAGGCCTGTCTATTTACTATTCAAAACGAGATCATTATCCTCATACCAGGCGGCCATATCACCAACAGCACCAGCAGCAGATATAGCAGCTTTCTCAATAAATGCTCCAGAAATTATGCAAGTAGTGTGATTTGATATAGTACTACAATGCAATTAGAATAGTGCGTAGGATTTTAGGTTAGAGCCAGTATTTTTCAAGAGTGCAAAGGTTACCTATAATTTATTAAAATTGCTATTTCCTCATAGTGTTGGAAACTGGTAGCGTCACTAACGAAAACAAATTTCACTTACTGTCAGATCTGGTTTATTACCAAAAAAAATGAAAATCTCGTATCTTACAAAGGGAACACTAGGGTTGTCCAACCGGGGGGTTGTCTTGATGGGTCTCAATTATGTTATAGACTCTATAACATAATTGAGACCCATCAAGATCCCTCTATTATATAGAGGGATCCCCTGAGCACCCAGGTACGAGCTTTTATCCTAACGCGCCCGAATCTGTCTTAAAAAGATCAAAAGCGCCGACAAGGAGTGCAAATTCTGCTTGTTTGATATTCTGTGGTTGCATTGTTAATATTGTGCACAATAAGATGGACAAAGAAACTCACCGGCAGGAATCGAACGCGAGCCACCAGGGTGGTAGGCGTAGATCCAGTCCACAGCACTACGCACAGTTGCTTATACCGAGGCCAACACTAAAGGTATAAAAAGAACGTGCACGACAACGCTCATTTTTTTCAGAAACTAGGGCGCATTAAGATAAAAGCTCGTATCTGGATACTCAGGGAAAATCTTTCTATAACATAGTTGAGACCCATCAAGTTCAATGTGAGACAAAAATTAAAATTGAATGACAAATTGCCCACCCTTTATATTTTCACCATGTTGACTCATCTAGCGACCCGCCACTGGTAGCACATTGCTACATCTTTCTAGACGAGAGGAAAACGATAGGGTGCTTGGGAGCGTTGCCTTCGCAGGATGAACTCATTAGAATTCGATTTCTGCGGTTGTTTGTTCCACGATTCTGGAATAATCTCGAAATCTGCGGAACTTCGCTGAACCGAACTTTCATCGTAATGTCGACGTTGAATGTATTGATAAATCGCGAATGTTCGCA